>VXBJ01003865.1:615162-678317 GCA_013400055.1 Nycticryphes semicollaris | reverse complement strand
AAGCAATGTAGCCAACACAAACAGGCTCTTCTGGAAGAAATATTTTTACTACAAACTGGTCTCTGGAGACAGAGAAATTGAGATCGCTACAAAGTGACCTCCCAAAATATTACCTCTTCAAAAGATGATTTTTTTACCTGCACCTTCCTCGGTTAGGCTCCTAAAGAAAAATTACCTCCTATAGACTTACTGTTTCAATTTACAAAGTCATCTCAGATTCCCCAAGGTGATGTGGCTAGATGCTGGAAAAGAAGAACTGTGCTGAAGTAAGAGTTTTGGCAGATGAGACTTCTTGGGCTTTTTGGAAAAATGATACTAAAGAGTACAGAGAGTTAAATAAAAATTAATGTCCCTTCTGAAATCTCATTAACATCTACCTATGATTCATAAATTAGATGTAGAACACACACTATGTCTAAATAATACTTAATATGCTCACCTTTACATTTACTGTTACATGGTTAATGAAGAATACTGGCTTCATCTTCAGCTTAGTAACTGTTTGATATTTTCCAACTATCACATTCTAGTAGAAAGCGTTTATTCAGTCCTAAGGAGTGCTAATAAACAGTATTTGCTGCCATTTTCTAACAAGAAGTGCTACGAGCTGTCATCTGGATGATGTAAATATGTGCATGCAGCTTAGAGATACAGGGACAGAAATCTCAATTTTTGTAATACATATTGTTGAGGTTTTAAATATTTCTTTTTAAACAACAAAAAAACCCCAACGAAACAAAAAACAACCACAAATAACCGTTCTTTGCCTTCTACTTCACATTGTTAAATATGTTCTTTTTTTAAACAATGATAAAAATAGAAGAATTTTGGCAAAAAGTGCATAGCTGATGAATGACTTTTCACTGCCATCTACTCATCTTATAGAATTTCCTGTCTGGAAGCTTTTTCCCCTCCTGTAATTTTCCAAAATCCACTTTATTAGAAATTCCTTTATGGGATAATCAGACTTATAAAGCCTAAATGAGATACATCTTCTGTACTTCATTATTTCACCTATACACAGAGATCAGTAGTGACCTCTGGGGTTGAATGCATAAGGAATGTGGAGCCTCTAAAGTATCTTACAAATATAGCAGTACTAGTATCTCAGGCATGCTTGGCATGTCCATACGTAGATTGCTACTAGAGGGAAAATCTACCTTTAAGATTCGGTAGTGAAGGATCTGAAAGCATCTTATACTGTCTGATTTTCTAGCTTAGAAAGTGTCAGTGGAAGACCATGTTAAAGAAGACCCATTATTTAAATAGAGCAATAAACCACCAAATGCTTTTAATATTAAAGCTAGTTCATTATTTTACTATTACACAGGACTAAAAAGAGAGAAATCTTACAGGATCACTTAATATTCCTGCAGCTCTGTATCAGTTTTCCTGGGCCGTGATCGTAACACACATACCCACATGAGAGTTAAAAAGTACTGTAAAAACGTTTGATATCCCACAGTATCATTCGTGGCTTAAATAGATTTTCCTCCAAAATAATTTTCTGTGTGTATTGAAGTTGCTTGCTATGAAGTAACAACTTCTCCAAAGTTTGCCTTAAATGCTGTCATCACTTTTTTTACCCAAAGTTCCTTAGGCATAAAGTAAAATTGCCTAAAAATTTAACCTACAGTTTTACAACAGAATTTATACAATACATGTACCACATCTTTTTCTATAATTATGTGAAAAATATTCATAATATGTTTTCTTATCACCCAGCAAAAAACATGTAACATCATTAAAGTCATTAAAAATTAAACTGGATATCAACCATGCTGCTGAGGCTTGTTTTCAAATAATTACTGATTTTTTAAGAGTGCGATCTACAGCAGCATTTGAAAATATAAATTCATGCATGTTACTATTTAATAACAATAAAAATATAAAAGTAAATAAATATAACATAAGAAAGACCTCTTGCCTAGACACTGACCTTTTCAAGCTTATTCCAGTACTTTACTTGCTCCTAATTATTGTTCAATATTCTTTTCCCAAGAGCACATTAATTATAATAAAAGGAGGCTAACAGCTATGATGGCTGATTTAGAGGTTCAAATTCTTTACTGTAGCAATGAGATGGTTTTTAAAAAGGCAAAATGCCAGTCATGAGATTCTACCAGACTATTGGTAAACTACTGACAGCAGCACTGCAGCAAATCAACAATGCAAAAAGCTGACAAAGAAAGAAGAAAATAAAGGCTTGCACAACTTTGCAGTTTACAGGCTTTTGTTGAGAAATTGTGCTGCCTCACGACATTTTATCTTGTATTACAGGAGAATTCCAGATTTTAGTGCTAGGAAAGGTCAACAAAATCCAAATTAATTTCAAAATTGCAAAATAAAGTGTTCTCTACAGAAGCAGAATAAGGGAGCATAAAGCCGGCCATGTCTCAAAACAGAAATAACTATTAAAATGGCTTTCAAAACGAAAGAACTCTGGTAAACTTTTTTTTTCCATTTTTCCGGGTTGCTATTTTTAACTAAATTGTTTGCATTAAACTGGAAATCTAGTTGGGAGTTGGAAATCTCTCAGTTAGGGCTAATTGACTTTGCCTCACATGCATAAAAACTCACTAGATTAAATTACAAGCAATCAGTGGTATTTTTCATTTGAAACAGCCCTTGGTGAGCCTCATTTATAAACAAACAAGACACAGCATTATTAATTTATTAATGGACTCAGTGTAGTATATAATGGCATCATTAATACCAAAGTCACTTCTCTTCATGTAACTAATCAGAGTTCTGGGAGGGGGAAAAATTAACGTGACAAATGTTTGGGAGAAAATATGGAAGCAGTAAGTATGCAAAACAATCTTTTAAAAGGTCTATTGAGACCGGCGGCTGATGGACTTCTGAAGAGACAAGGCCATGCACAGAGGCTGAAAGGGAAAGGCGGAATCGGCCTGCCCATCTCAATCACCCTGTTATCACACCGGTATAAACTGTCTGCTTAAAACACTGACAAAAATGAGCTTTAGAAAACATCAGTACTAAGCATTGTTGCTTATTTTTGTCAGGACCCTGTTGAGTATCAATGGATAGGTCTTGCTGTCCCTGCCCAGCCTCCCCCCACTCTGCTCATGGCCCAGGACCCCGTTTCAGGTCAGCCTGGGGTCATTGGTCCTGCCCCACCAACACCACAGCCATGCTGGTCTCCAGCCCTGTCTTCCTGGATGGATCTTGGACCTGGGTCATCACCTCCCTGGTCTGGGGCTGTTGATGAAGCCTGTCACCATCACCCAGCAATGGGTGCAGACCCCTTGGGATTGTGTCCCATGGGTGAGAGACATCCTCAACCCCCTGTCCCTGATGGACCAGCCAGGTCTTGCTGCTCCCTGACAATTTTAACTGAAACCTAAACAGACAAGTGCATTAAAGACAGATGGTGGTGTACTGAAACAAAGGTTTTATATTCACAGAATGAAGAGAATTTCCCGTTACATCTGCCTATGCACACATTTAAATAGTTTAGCTTAAAATCCTTTTTTTTTTTTTCAAACTATATTGCTATATTTTGTTGTTCACTTGCAATACAATCATTTTACAAGATTCTGCAGAAACTTCATAGACCTGTTAAGTCCACAATACACACTGGCTTTAGCACCTCCATTATAATTCAGGCTTGGGGGTTTTTAAAATATATTCATGCTGACTATGTTAAAGGTATAACTAATTCCATTACATGTTGCATCTTTTTTTTTCTTTTTTTTTTCCTCTCAAACCTCATGCTTGTGGAAGGGAACATCCTCCCATTCTGCTGTCCCTGCCAAACCTACCAGCTCCCTAACTCTCAGCTTTCAGAGGTAGCAGGAGACACTGCAGCAATACACCTTCTGCATCTCCTGTGGGTACCTCTCACTCTCCATGTGGCTCCTCAGAATTACCTGAATACCTGCTGGGCAACTGCTTGTTGGGGACCAGCCATCCAGCAGGAGCTTCTTTGGTGACAGCACCCAGAAAATATGCTATGGTTGGTAATGAGCCCTGTGTAGCAGGTGTGGAGAACAGCCTCCCCCAGACCTCTTTGATGTGCTGCTGCTGATTCACCACCGGCGTTAGGAGAGCACTTGGCAGCCTGTGCCACACTTCTCTTGGGCAGACATAAAAGAGAAACACGGCATTTGTTTTAAGACCTTGCAGCCTTTTTCTGTGGCAAAAAAGAACAAGTGAAAGAAACAGAGGTGTGCAAATTAAAACAATAATTTATAAAATAAAAAACCTCGTCCACCCAACAGCTTTCTAAGTCCCATCTTGTATCCCAGCTTGATGTGGCCCAAGTCCTGGGGTGTCCTCACAGGCACCATGTCATAGACAATGGACAGAGGGATGCAGGGCGGAGAGACAGCAGGCAAATCAGGAGTTAGAAGAGATTACACCATAATAGACATGAGGAGGAGAAGCCAAGCACTGAAGGGCTAATGGCACACGCATTCAGAGTGATGGCTTTTGTCTTACCAAGTAACTGTTACATGTGAGGGAGCCCTGCTTTTCCCAGAGATGTACGAACACCTGCCTGCCCATAGGAAGCAGTGAATGAATTCTTTGTTTTGCTTTGCTTGTGTGCATGGCTTTTCCTCTACTTATTAGACTGTCTTTATCTCAGCCCATGACTTTTTCCTCAGTTTTACTCTTCTAATTCTCCCCCTGATCCCAACTAGGGGGAGTGGGTGGCTTCACAGTTCTAGTTTCTGGCTGGGGTTAAACCATGACAGGCATAAACAAGCACAGCAAATGTCTAATGCCACATTTTTGACTCTTAATTTTTCCAAGAACTCTTTGCATTTATCTGCATTACTGAGAGCATGCATTAGGTCTTTCCTGATAAGCACAGGTTCCGTCCTTCCATTAAACCGATTCTGCAAACTTTGTGTCAACCCACACACGTGCTCAAACACTGCTGTTAGTTTTCCCCAGGGGTGGGGGGGCAGGGGAAGGCAGAATAAGGAAAATTAATCAAGACAACTGGGAATATTTCCCAGCCTCCCTCCCCTCAAAGGACAGGTGTGGGGGAAGGAGAAATACTACTTCAACAACTTGGTTTATTTTGAAAAAGTCATTCTAAATTGATTTAGCCTAGAAAGTTCAAACCCACTTTAATATGTTGGATTATAGTGAGGGCTTGTCACTCTGATTAGCATTGGGATACTAAAAGAATTGATTAACATTTATTCCTATATAAATTATGACAGCAATTGATTCTTTATTCCCATCTGCAATTGATCTGAAAGCACATACAATGGACCCAGTCCGGAGAAGCAGGATAAAATAGTGTCCCTGAAAAGAAAGGAGAAGTCTGAACTAAGCTAGAAGGAGACTATCAAGCAATCAACCAAAAAATACTTTCTGTGCATATCCATATATTCTTCTCTTGTCATATTTTGGAACACAACAGCTAAAAAACCGCCAAAAGCGTGAACTACACTTAATGACCAAAACCAACCGCTTCCTATAGTGAAAAAGAAGCTGAAGTCGCTCCTATGCCACTGCAAGTTGAAAAATACTCAGCATAAACATTCTATATATCAAATTTTATAGAAATTATTCCATTGACAAATTTACCTATGTATGATAAATATTTAAGTCTGAAAATGCTGTAAATTTAACAATGGAGAAAAAACACTGAATCACAACCCAAACTGTTTTGCTTGTTATTTACTGCAGTGAGAACATGTAGCCCATCAGTGATAGGGCCGAAGCCACTGACAGGAAAGAGTTTGAGATGTGTTCAGGATGTGCGACACACTGTCTGGGATAGGGAAACATTTGCTGGGCAATTCCATAAGAACCATCACTACTTTTATCGGCCTAGATGACTGATAGAATTGCAGAATAATTTAAGCCAGAAGGCAGCCTCCAGAAATCACTGGGCCCCAAAACTTCCTTCAAACTGGTTGCTGAATCTCACTTCACTTCAAAGTAAGGTGATTTTATTAGGGATGAGCAACATCAAGTTAAGCTTTAAACATTTTCACTGATGGATATGCCCTCTCTGGGCACTTTTTCTGGAACTTAATCATTATCATATGTGAAAAATTATTTCCTTCTAATATCTAATCAGATTTCTCTTGTAACGTGTGCCCATTGCTTCTCACTGTTTGACTGCACACCCCTAAGAGAGATCTTCTCTATAACCTCTCATTATATATCTGACTGTAGCACTAAGACAACCCTCAAAACTTTTCCAGACTGAACATATCCAGACTCTTTAGTCCCTGTTTGTGTGTCATTTCTCCAACCCTCATCTCAGGGACAGCACACTGAACTCTCCATGGACAACACCTTTCTTGTGCTGGGAGACCAAAGCTGGAAATAGTACTCCAGGTGCAGGCTAACAAATAGCAACAGAAGATGAAAAAAAATAATTTACTTGCCTCAACTTGCCATCTCTGTTCTTCCTACTACCACCCAACATGCATCTAGTTTTCACTACACACATGCACTGCTGACTTGTGTTCAGCTTGTCCAACAGGGTGCCCAGGTCTTTTTAGGCAGAACCATCTTCCATATTGCCCTTACAGTCTGTGCTGCTGCAGAGGATAACTGAAAGGAATGGTAAAACCACCACAAACCTACCAATTGCTTCACCTAAGCCAAAGCCTTGAAAGAGAAAGCTGTTTGCTGTAGGATAAACTGGCATATGAGGGTTGAGGGTTCTGTCACAGGAGGATGGATGGATGCTCTACCCCAGCAGCTGAAGTATTTTCCTTCACATGTCTACCCTTGTCCCTAATGAAACCAGCTAAATCCAGAATCTAACCTGAAGTCTATCTAATCTGCTTGCATAATGCTGCAACAAGTTGTTCCATTTCAAAGCAGAACTGAACTGCCAAACAAAGAGGATTTATTGGCTTTTGTCATGAAACAATATTGGAGACAAATGCCCAAAAAGTATTCAGTATTTCAAATTTTACAACTTTATAAGGCCTGAACACAAACTTTTATCTAACATCTAGAGTAAGCAAGTGTAGTAGGCCAAAGCAATTATTTTATAATATGTGTATGCCACAGAACAGGGAATCGGGATGAAAATTTGAGGATGCAAAAAAACAGCCATTAACTCATGTAAAAACAAAATGGATTTATTAATCACGTTAAGGACAGGAACTGCACAGGCCTTATCCACACCTCTCTTCAAAGTGCCTCTCCCTTTTATATATGCATTGTAATAAGACTACAAAGCAGAAGGTATACATATTCAGTATGTATAATCAGCATATGTATCCAACAAATTACATTTATCTCCCTCAAACATCTGATAATACACTTGTTTCTTCAATTCTGATTCAGTGAGATATTTTCATAGAATCATAGAATCATTCAGGTTGGAAAAGACCCTTGGGATCATTGAGTCCAACCATCTGCCCTACTCTACAAATTCCTCCCCTACACCATATCCCCCAACAGCACATCTAAACGACTCTTAAACACATTCAGGGATGGGGACTCAACCCTCTCCCTGGGCAGCCTATTCCAGTGTCTGACCACTCTTTCTGTGAAAAATTCATTCCTAATGTTCAGCCTAGCAAGATACTTTACCTAGCAAGCTATTACTATTTCAAAGTCCTCCCAAATTCTTGAGGCTTCACTATAATCATAATATACTCCTTTTAAAATATTTCCAGGTGATACAGTGTTGCCCAGGGGACACACCAACCCTTTACAATAGACATAAATGGATCCTACTATTAAGAGTCACTTTCTTTTTGCAAAATATTTAATATCAATTTCATCAGTTTGGTACAGCCTACTATCCTACCTATAACGAGCCTCTCCTTCCCCATGTCAAAAATAAGATAAGCATTCAAATACATGGGGTGCCATCATTTTTTTGATAATGGATTAAACAATGGAGTCGCACTTTCCTTAAGGATGGCTAAACAAGAGACTATTTGGAAAGGACCATAGACCTGGTCAACGTGAGTGCATTCTTTAGCTGAGCAAATAGAACAGACTTTTCAAAATTCTTCAGCTGGCTAAGAGACTGAAAACAATCCAAAAATAATCCAATTCCCTTAGAAGAGAAAAAATATGATCCATACAAATGTTAACATGAAAGTTTAGCCACGCTTGTAGCATAGCATATAAAATGGAGAGCTGAATGCTTAGTTATGACTTCCAAAAATTATAATTAAATCCCTATACATACTTTGCTACTATACTATACTTCTCAATAAATGGCAACTTTTATCTACTCTATACAAAAGAAGCAGTGCTAACCCCCTCAACCGTGCAGCTCCTCAATATGCATAAAGATGTCTGTTGAGTTTGACTGAAAAGACAGGGTAGAAACATGGGATTCAGAAAGGAAATGCAGCCAACATGTTCAAAATAAAATTAAAAAGGTGAATCATACCCAGAATAGCTCTGAAGTTGGAAGGGATGCTGGCATGTCACCTAGTCCAATCCTCCTCTCAAAGCAGGGCAAAGTACAGCTGGTTGACCATGGCCATGTCCCATTGTGTTTTGAATGTCTTCAGAGATGGAGAAGCCATGAGGGCAAACTGGTCTAGTCTTTGACCAGTCTCTCAATAATAAAATTTCTTATGCTTAAATTGAATTTTCTGTGTTTAAATTTGCACCCATTGCTTCTTGTCGTGTCACTGGGCTCCACTGAGAAGAGTCCAGCTTGGTCTTCTTTACTCCTTCCCATCAGGTATTTACACACATGGGTGTCGAGGGAAGCACAGGGAATCAGGCAATACGGAAATTATAGTCACAATTTGCAAACTGAAGTTCCTCAATTTTTGCAGGAATGCGTTGAACAATACAATGAGTCAGCTCTGTTTCATGAGAGATTATTTTTTTCGGTTCAGCTGTTAAAAAAATAAAATTCCTTTAATAAAATCCTCCGCAGGCCAGTTTTACTAGAAGTAAAACTATTAGGCTTCCCATCCTCACTTAGTAACTGTGCACTTGATGCAGCTGTAAAATATATCCATTGCTGCAAGCTGTTCTTTTCAGTGAAGTAAAAGAGAAAGTTTTGCAACTATTTGCAAGCTATAGATCATTAAAAACGATCCCATACCCAGTCACCAGTAGCACCCAGAGTTACAGTGTTTTCCTGACTCCTTTCTGCAAGCTTCAATTATTCCTTTTAACTTTAGAGTACAAAGACATTCTACAGGTAAATTTTAGGTTACATTATAATGATTTGGAAGAGCCTGCACACATTTCTTTAAAGTTCACTGATCCTTTAAAATTACACTAACACAATTTTAACCCCAAAGGCATCAAATATTTCTGTGCCAATTTCCTTGTAAACTCTGATTTCACATTATTACACTTTCCATAAAGTTACTGCACCTTGTAGATGTTTAAGGAAAAAAAAGTTAAAACAACAACAACAACAAAAAAAAAAACTGTGAGGGCCACCTGATGTTTTAAAAGATGTAGGGAATCAATAAAAAGTAACTGTCTGGCTTCAGACAGCTTTTAGATGGGAGAAAATGCAAAGCATAAGAACCTGTACTTCATAATAAAATACAACTACAAAGCTCTAACTTACAACAAAAAGTAGAAATACCTGTTTCCTTTCAGACAGACCCTGTGTTCATGAACTCCATGGTCCTCAAATATCCACCAGAGCCAAAAGACTTCTGTAAGGGCTGAAACAGGTAAAACAGCCTGGCTTCAAAGAGGGCTACAAAATATTTTTGACTTGAGCAATGTCATCAAATCCTAAGGGAAGAGTCGCAACAAGTCAACTGAGGTTCCAACTGGATAAAAATCTTCCAGACAGTCTTTTTGCCAAGCCTTTCAGGAAAAAACAAGACAAACAATGAGCAGCTCAGCAGCAGTCTCTACACACAGGCACTGCCACTGCTGGATCTCAGCACCATCATCTATTTTTACAACAAAGAGTAAGAGACTTCCAGATGCACGTTTTTAAAAAATGGCCAAAACTCATTTACTTCAGCCATCTGAAAGTCCCAAAAGTCAGTAAGTTGTTTCTCAGAAGTATTCTGGTGTGAGATCTGTTATCTTCCACCAACCATATTTTCCATGTTATGTTCTGTTTCTTGTTTAAAATAAAACTAGATGATGTCACTTTATATGCCCAAGGATATCTCTGCTTTCCTGTTCTCTGCAGGACATACACTCTCTCTTCCACCCGAAGACCACTGAACAACCTTCTTCCTCCCAGTCACACATACGATTGCTTCTCCGTCACCGTACTGAGGAGGGTCCCAAATCCCCATCCCCCATTTCCTCTTCCATCCAGTCGATACTATGATCATCCAGTCTTCCATCCCTTCTGTCACACCAGAAGCCTAGTCTCCATTTTCATCCCCTGTGAGGGCTTATGTACACCTGAATAATCTCACAGTACCAAATCATTCTTTTCTTGCAGATTTAGAAAGAAATCACTATGTGAGTTGATGTTTTAAAACCAAAAAGGGAATGGTGATGCTTTTGGTCTGGAAGGTAACCATTTGTTCAAGGTAGCCACTGACTGGTTTAGGTTCTACAGATGTAAATAGACAGTGAAGCTGGTGGTGCAACTATTCCTCTACTCTTCCAGTCATCACCAAAACAAATAAAATTCTACCCAGAGTTACCTGATGCAGTTATCAACATTTTCAGATTGACCAGAGTTTCCGGAGTTACCATGCCAGTGACTTGCAGAGAAATGCCATTCAAAGTAAAGCACCATTTCAACCAGAAAAAACAATCAAATGTCAAAATATTTCCAGACTTATATTGCTGTTAATTCAAGCCTAAATATAAAATAATGATAAAATGCAAAACTTCCACTCTAACAGTCATTGCTCACTAACTCTCTACAATTTTAAATCACCTGTTCAATAATCGTACATGAGAATGGATATAATCATAGAAAAAATATCAAATAAATGTGAAGTAAAATTACACAACTGAACAATGGCTGATAACATCTTACTTAATTTTAAACAGGCAGTTTAAAAAAACTAGGGGAGAAAAATATTTAACAATCCAATGGGAAAATTAATTAATGAAACATATACTTTTAAAGTTTCTTGCTCTCACCTCTATTGTTATTAATATATTAATCAAACTACAAATGCAAAATGGCATTAGAGTATGAAACTCTGCCCCAAAGAACTGATGACTCAAGCATCAGTGTAACATTTAAAGAAGGGAAATATTAAATAAATACATACATAGACCCCTTAATTGCTCTCTTCCTTCTCTTCTAGCAGCTTTTTTTCTCAGCCTTTCCTTTACAGAAATTATTATGAGACGTTAGGGTGGAAAAACTTGCTTTCTCTGAGACAATTTCCGTTTAGCTTAAGAAAAGGAAAGAAGAGAAGAGAAAGGTAACACCACATCAAAAGAAAGCCTATTTGTAGCTCTTCTGTACAAATCACAGCTTGCATGCAGATGCCCTCAGAAGCTTCCAGCAGAAGCTGGCACCTGTGCTGCCAGGGCTGGCTTACTGTCTGCTTGCATTCCAGCTTACAGAAAAGAGGGTGAACACTGCCCCATGGAGCCTTGGGACCTCAGTTGCCTTGTTGTCCTACAGCAACATCAGCACTAGCACTGCTCCCAAGGCTGCTTGTCCAAATGCAGGGGTAGCATCGGGACAGGATTCACATCCCCATCTGGTCCAACTCCCTCCTCCTTCCCCAGGACCCCAGCATTTACATTATTAGATAAGTAGTTAGCATTACCTTCATGAGCACCATGGGGATGATAGGATGGAAGTCCCTGAACATAACCCCTCCTAATAGCCTTCCAAAAACAAAGTGAGACCTGCTCTCCTGCAAATCTACATGGTGAGTTAAGTAATAATGGAAATAATATTTTTCTTAATTTTCTCTTTGATTATGTTAATGTCACCTGAGGCTTTATGGTAAAAAAGGTAGATTTTTCAATGATTTTACTTTTTACGAAGTCCTGAGAAACTCAGGAAAACACATAGGAGTATAAATTTGTATCAGAATTTATTTGGGAGAAAAAAACACAGCAAATTTGGGAGAAAAAAACCCCAGTTATTGTTCTCATAACAATGCCTTAATGATGCCTGTTTAATTGATGAGGAAATCTGTCAACGTTAATTTTTTTTTAATAAAAATCAAGCATTGATTTATAGAATACACCTACTTCTGTATATTTATATATATACATAGCACAAATCTCTTATTTTTAGTGCTTGTTAGACCAAGAGATACAAACCAGAAATCCGTCATGAGCTCAGAACAAAATACTACCCTGGATTTGACAACAGGTGGGAGTAACAGTGTATTCACGTTTGTGTGGCTCTGCATGCACAACAGCACTATAAAAAAAATAAAAATAAAAAATTATTCATGTGACAGGTTAATTTTGATACAGAAAATAAGATAATTGTTTGGGCTGTTAAGAAATATGTGTCTGAAGCATTAAAGTCCATGACAGATTAATGGGTAAAATATAGGCAGGACAGCTGGGAGTTTACTGTAAATGAAGTATTTAACACATCTGACAATTTTTCTATTGCATGTAGCACACATATACATATATACTCATTTACAAAGCCCTAGTGGTTGAATTAAATTAAACCATTTTCTAAGGCCCAAATTGGCCAATTGTAAAAAGCTAGGCCGTCTGATCTATTTTAAAGAAAGACTCATTAAGAAATAGCCTCAATTTCTTTCTTTGTAAGACACCAGGAGATGCAGTTAATGACTTGAAAAAGATCCATACACAGTAACTAATGATTGGTTTGGGTCAAAGTTTCTCTTGAACTTGCTTATTTTCATTTAGAAGCGATTTCAATGTCTTGTAACCGAAAGATGGTTACATTGCTTGGTCAATGTCTCTTCACTGAAAGTCCACTGGATCTGCTAAGACTACATCTCAAATAAAGTTTGCATATAATATGAAATTTGCATATTTTGGGATGTCCTAACCAAAGACCGACATAGTAAAATTGTTTTAACTTCTTAATAGACATTTAGGTGTATAATACTGCTTGGAATGGACTCACCAGGAACAGTCCTTCCTAAAGTTACTTTGTCTTCTCCATATGCACAGGACAATTGTTGAAAGCGTGTCGGAGCATTACTGGGTTTCAATATTTTAACTGCTTCAAGGCAGGTTTTTATTCATCTGGTTACTGAATAGCCAATGAAGAGTCACAATGAGGAGAAAAGGGGTGATTAAGCTGGCATAAGTACCCCAACTGTTAAACGTATAACTGAACAGAAACAACGTCCTATGACTCCAGGTAGAGAACAGACATTAAAGTGCTACTGAATTTGTGTGGGTGGGGAGGCGAGGGTAAGAAGAGCTCTCCCAGAGCTCAGGACTGGGTAAAGGGGAAGGGTTGCAACTATGTAGGATGCAACAGGTAAACATTTCCCCATTCATTTCCAAAGCCAGATGCTCATGAACATACCTGCTCTGAGGAAAGGCTTTTGTTTTAAGAAACCACTAAATTTGCCACATCTAAACACCATGATATTGCTCATAATATCTAACATTGTTTTTTCACCAGAATTCTTTATCTGCGAGCCTAGCTGGCTCTCCTCTCCATTTTTCTTCAATGCTATCTGATAAACAAACACCAGAATTCCTTTAAAAACAGGCTTTTATTACTCATTCGTTCATTGATGCTACCTTCATAAGGCACGTATATATAAAAACATACACACATAAGTATATATATATATATGCCCATGATAAACCTCACACCAATTTTGATGTTAATGTTTCAATGCAAAAAAAAAATTTGCTGCAACACTGCTAACCTTTTTTCCTTAATAAAAAACAAAAACAGTCAAAGCAAAAATTGTAAAAATAACCAAGGTGAGTCTAGTCTTAAAAGCAGCATTTGTTATCATAGGTAGGTTTTATGCCAGATTGCTATGTAAAACTTTCTGCAAAGAGATTACTTTCAGAGGACAGAGCTCCATTATTTTCTTTCACTCTCTCTTGCCAAAATCTGTCCTTTCAAATTTTCAAAGCTTCCTTCAGCTGATAACTCCTCAGTGCAAAACAGCAGCTAGTTCCGCTCTAGAAAAAGATATTATATGACTCTGTGAAGAGTAGTTATTTACTGTATCAGATCAGATTCATATGTGCATACTAAGGAATCTGTTCCAAGTAGGTGGGTTTTTTTCTTTCCTGAGGGTGAAATAACTGATGCAGAAGAAACACTCTCACTAGTTCACTAGAGTCTCCTGTTTACTAAGTAGACAGAGTTGAGTTAAAGGATGACAACTCTGTTAAACCATAATGGGATGTTCTAACTAGGAGGAAAAATAAGTTGGAGGTTAAATGTTTACTTTCCATTTTTCTTCATTTTTTTATATGCCAGCTGGAAAAGAAATTCTGGCTGGAACACATTGCCTCATTACCAGATAGAATTACTATCTTTCCTCCAACTCTTTTTCTATGTTATCGCCCTTTCAGTTCCTGATAACCACCAAATATACAGTTCTTCTCAAAAATAGCCAGGTCAGACCACTTGCTATCTTTCAAGAAATTGAAGGATTATGGACTGAGCTCGTGACAAAATTGTTGATTGCCCTCCTATTAAGATTCTCATCTGATATAAATGATCCTGAACTTTATCTCTTGACTTTCATTGGATTTCAGCGTACTTACAGTCTGCATCCTCTGGTGGGATGCTATTAACTATCATTACAAACAACTTTTCAAAAGTAACATAACATATCCTAATACTCTGGAGCACTGTATCTGCATGTTGCAGGTACCTCTATTCTAAATTATCCTCCTACTCCACTATTACCTCACCTCCCACTCTCTGCAATAAAAACAAAATTTGCTTGATTTATAAAGGAAGTAAACATACTCTTTCAGTAGTTTATAATAGCATAAAATGGACTGAGTACAGTTCAAGGATACATCTGCACAACTGCTTGATCTATAATTCAACCACATTGTATTATTTCAGCTTTACACTTTAATTGGCTTTGAAAGAAAGCTAGAGAAACTGTGTTTTTATGCAGTTTATCCAAGATGGAGTCCTGATGTTTTCTAACACATAAAATGACATTTGACATAGTGAACAAAAGTGAGTCTCGGAGGACACCAAATGACTGAAGACTGCCATTATTCAGTCTCAACAGGAATCTCATTCTCTTTCTTAGGCTTGTATGAATAAATAAAGATCTCCAAGACTACCATTGCCTTGTATTACTTCTTTTTATTATATATGTAGTAAAAAAATCAAAATATTATAAATTTCCCAGTCCAGTTTGTTCCCAAGACATCCACATCCTCATACATTTTTGCAGTTCGAACAAGTTTTGTCTCAGAAGTTAAAACACAAAACAATCCAACTAAAACTCATCCATTAAAAATACATTTTTCAGGTAGATTGGTTCCCTGATCTGTTCACAATAAAGCTACACAACATTTGGTTGGAAAAAAAAAAAAAGAAAGAAAAAAAAAGAGAGAGGCAGAGAAAAAGGAATAGCACACTGCTGTGCTTTTGGTGGCAGTACTGGCTTGGAGTTCACAGAATTAATTTCAAATCACTGCTTATATGTGGCCCTGCTTCTCCCAGCTGTTGAAAGTAAGTTTTGGTGAAGAATTATGCTTCCGGTGAGACTACCCATTGTAACTAGATATCTGGCATCTGCTAGTCCTTCCCTGCTGACACTTTGAATCATAGCATAATTTGGTTTGGAAGAAACCTGCGGTGGTCATGTTGACCATGTCCATACTCAAAGCCAGGCCAAGTTTTATGCTGAATCAGGTAATTTAGGGCCATGTTCAGTCAAGTTCTGAATATGTCCAAAAAACCAAAAACAGACTGAGACCGTGCATCTGTAATTTGAGGCAATTGCACCTGGTGCGTGACAACTGCAGGCTAACAATTTGCATCAATAGTCTGTTTTAATATTTTTATTTATGCTCACTTATTTAAAGAGTTGGTAGAAGCACCATCTTCTACTTCATATCACATTCCTAAAGAGCCAAAAATAGAGAGGAAAATGATGAAATCACCACCTCAGCTCTCAATAACTTTAGGATTTGGGGTTTCAGGAGAAAAAAAATAAACAAACTTCAGAAGAACTGAAATGCAATCATTTTAAGGGAAACAGAACGTTCTCACAGCCTTTTGAATCATTTCACCTTAAAGAAATGAAAAAAAAAAAAAAAAGATAGCACACCTCCTAACTACGGAAAATGACACAGCTTCACTGGAAAAGCAAGCTACAAGAGAAACAAATTTTTATGGCTGCTAAACACCACGCACTTTTGAAGCGGGCTAGACAGATACTTCTCTGAAAAATGACTCAGCCAGTTATGCTGGGTGCAGACACCTCTCACCAGCCTAAATAAATCTTAAGACAGAGAATTTGAGGAAGCTGATGGGATAGCTCCAGTGACAGTAGAGGAACGATGAAGTGTAGTGGAATGAGGCTGCCTCTGTGTCATTCACTCCTATTTCCTTCAGCTCCTGCCTACAAAGGCGAGAAAAAATGGAACGGTAGCGACAGTGCCAGCACCAGCAGCAAAAAAAGAAGAATTTGGCACCTGAGACCAGAAAGGCCTCAGGTGCCCCACTGATACTGATTACCTTTCTCCTACTGCTGCCCCTAAGAGACATAAGAAAAGATTTGGTTTATTTATAATGCTGTGTATGTTGAAAACACCTTTGTTGACTGGAGCTCAACATATTTATAGCTTATTAAGTAAACGGGATCGTTCTAACAAAGAACAAGCCACTGGGACAGATTCCAAGGGAGAAAAATACATAAAACCAGATGCTTACAATCAATTTCGTTTGTTTTCAGAACTATACAGTAACTGCACAGTTACTGCAACCTCCTTTTATTGATTTATTTCACCTTTAAGAAACATTTGAGTGAGACTAAAGCATTTCACATGTAGTTAATGGGATAAACAGCCTTTTCACCTGTACTTCAAAAGCATCCAATCCCTAGCCTGCGTTGCCAGGGGCTAAACTGACAGCTCTTCACTGACTTATGTAGAGGAGGACAGCAGAGTGTCCTAAGTAAAATCATATTAAGAACTCTTCCAGATACCTCTCCATTCCAAAGCGTACACTTCTTTAACACACCCCAAGCCTGAAAAAAGTAGAAAATGCAGAATAGTTTGAGAGGCTGACCTGGAAAGAAAATGGGAATAACTGATAGAGCCTCTCTGCTAGTCACACATGTAAACCCGCATTACTTCCAAGCTGGATACCTAATTAAGTCTATTTAATTATGACACATTTATCATGATTTTCATGAAGGCTCGTACTACTTTGATCAGAACGTGCTCAGACAATGTGGCACAGCTCTCGCACGCAATAAGGTTTCACATTAGCCTCCCTCCTCCTCTCCCTGCTGGCACGTTTGGCGATATTACTTGACCAGCTCGGCACACAAATATCTTGAGTGTGCTCACGTACTCATGATACCTGCACGCATACATATCCTCCCCTCCACTAGCTACTCTGCCCATACCCTTCACACAGGTTTAAATTCCCATTCATACACACATTCTACTCAAAAGCACACAACTGCTCTGCTCCTGAAAATGTTAAGTACTGTAACCACCACACTCACACACAACCCTTGCCGCACCTCTGCTCATTTGATGTCATCACAATGTAAATTTGCATTTGTGAAATGCTGAAATAAAGCAATCGTAGGTAGAGTATTTGATCCCACGACCTTGGATTTGTTGAGATTTTCTGCTGAATATGTCCCACACTACTACTACTTTAATGAAGGTAAAACATTATTAAGAAAACCATAACCATATATTTAGCTCTCCTCTTTCCATTGGGAAGACTCAACACCAAAAAGAGTAGCTAAAAAGTATGAAAAATCAGTAACTCAGCCTAACAGTGGTCCTTCTTGGCTTCCTACTTAGGACAAACTAAATTATTTCCATAACATACTCCTATTTTAGTTATTTATTTTTCAGTATTGTTTGCAAATAATTTACACTATGGATTCACAAAATGATCTCTGTGTACTCTCTCCTTTCTCATCAGTAAACTTCTTTGGACAATATAAAAGATTGCCAGCATCTCCATTTCACTTTTCTTCCTATAAGACATTATGGGAAAGTAGCTGTCCTCTTCCCTTCTTCACATTTCAGAAATGTATAAACAGTCTCTCAAGGTACATACAGAAGATATATCCATAACTAATTTAAAATCCTTGGTAGGATTTTCCTGCACAACTTTGAAGTGAGATCCTTATTTTTAGCACAATCCTAGGAAAGCACTGCTCAACCTATTGCCATTTGTATTGAGCCATGAAAGATTTAAAGATTCATATAAAAGAAATTAGATTTTAGAACATCACAACTATAAAAATATCTCAAGTACCTGGAGGAAGACTGCAGACTCTACAGTCTCTTTTACATGAGTGTCAGCACAGCAAATGCCGGTCACTGCTCAGATGTTTAGCAAAGGAAAATAACCTACAATGGAGTCCAGAAATTTGTTCATTTCAATATTAATAATCACTGTATCAAAATGGCACATTCCTTTCTGAAACAGTCTCTGCAAATAGTTTTTAAAACAACTTTTTACTGAGATAAAAAAGAAAAAGCCTGCACACTAGGGCAGCTGATAGTTGTGGAATTTATTAAGTTCAGCATAAATGCGAAGACTAAATGAGCTTCTTTAATTTCCATAATGAAATTGTTTTTGTAAAGTTAAAAATACTGTAATGAGGCCAAAACGGTGTGCTTTCAGAGACTCCCATGGTGAAACAAATGAGATTTTAGCTTCTCTAATTGGGCATACTGCAAGCTGGGCTTGATGCTGTCCTCAGCACAGGATGTTTGTTATCCCTAACAAAAAGAGGTCTACAGCTGTCAGCATAATACCATATAGCTTTTCTGAAGCCAAGCCATCAGGAGGAAGGCTGCTGCTCTCTGACTGGGACCACCCAAAGGGAGAGATCAAGTAGAGCACAGCTCTACTCTTCCCTGATTAAGAAGTTATTCGTAAGGTAATTTGTTTACAGCTATCACAGAGAAGCTTTTGAAGCAAGGATTGAGTATTCCCAGAATCCTCCAAGAGAATTTTATTTGATTAAATAATGAATATGGATATTCCCTTATTCTTTCATTCTCACCCACCCCCTTTTCCCCTTGCTTATTAGATCTCATTACCTGTCAACGCAGGCCTTCAGAGCCTGCCTGTTCCAGCAGGAAAAAGAAAAATGTTAGAAGCATTATGTTGTGTCTGCATTGCCAAAATCTGCTGGTTTGCTGCCATGTGCACCAGCCCAGTGCCGACCTCCAAGCCTTTAAGAACTTAAGACTCATTTTGAATAAATATTATTTTCATTTCACCACACACACTTGTTTTCAGGTGTAAGCAACAGAAAAAAATAATAAATAAAAACCCAACTTAATCATTCTGCAGTAGTAAAAACCAGCCAGTTAGTTCTTTTAGAGCTAAACCACAATTTTGTCAAGAACAATGCTTCTATAGAAGAAGAGAGCAGAGTACTATTCAGGGCTGAAGCAGAGGAATGTAACTATACTTACTTTAAGAAGCTAAACACAAGGATACTTAATTCTAATTAGTTATATGAAGAAGAAAAACTTCCCTGTAAAAGCAGACCAATGGAGATTATTACTCCTTTGCTCTAGACATTAGCCATCATTGTAAGATCAAGCTGTTTACAATCCATGCCATAACATTTTACTGGAGTAAAAATGACAAGCCATGCTTTTAAAGTGACTTCTGTACTTACTATTTTAACTTTACTATAATGATTCTATTCTATAGAATCATTATATTCATTCTATGATGTTTCACTTGCCCATTTAGAATGTTTACACATTTTTATATGTAGCCTTTCATTCTTTTCCCTGTTTTCACTCCTCAAGCATTAAATTGTCAGCAGGCTACAAACAAAAAAATAGGGGGGGGTTTAAAGAAAGGTTTTTGGAAGTCTGATAGTTACCACGCACTCTCCAATTCACCTCTCTGCATAAAAATACAGCTAATACAGTCCTTTTCATTAGAGAGCAAAAGGTTTTGATGAACAATAAATAAAAATGAATTGGAAGTTCAATAGAGATTAAAAAAGTAGTATAAAAAATGAAGGCGCAGAAAAGATAATAGTATTCTAGACAAAATTTTAAATCATCAAAAATCAATGAATATTTGCAAATGTATTTTATCTTTTTGCTTAGGTTTTTGAGAGTGCAAAAGAGTGTAGATAAAGTGCACAGAAGGAATGGGAAGCTAGATTCTCCATCAGCAGTCAGAACATTGCCAGAATTGTAGAAGGAATCCATTTAAAATTTATCTTAGTGTGTAAATATTTAGAAAGTCTTATAAAATTACACTCTCCAACCTATTTCCAGTACCTCTGCATACTGCATTAATATTTTGTAAGGGAATGCAGGGAAAATTAGCAGTTGATAAGTGAATCATTAAGTTTTTTCATTTTAATTCAAACTTTATTCATTAAAGCCTCCCAAACAACCTCTACAGTACATTAATCAGATTTAAATAATGAGATATTTTAATTAATTTGAACTTGGAACTTCACTTTGGATCACAGAAACCTTCTGAGAGGACACTCTGAAGACCAGCATGGGGTAAAAGCAAAATATCACAGCACTGGAAGTTCAAAGAACACATATCTTGAGAGCCTCCCACAAAGACAAGGATGATTCCAAGGAAAAATAAAGAATGAGAAATCTATGACAAGCTTTTATACAACTCATTTTAAGCATAACCAGGAGTACATATCTTTGTGAACACATTAGGCTGGACAAAAATTATATAGTTATGGCATACAGTTTATTAGTATGTGTAGTGAATTATTCAAAGTATATCCTGTAGCATTCTTAGACTTTGAAAGAGCGTAGAAAGTCTGAGCAACTCCTCCCTGTATACCGAAATGACACTGTAAAAGATGTTATTATGCCGTGTATCTACACTAGCTGAAGCAAGAGTCTAGATTATACAGCCTAAGGGACAAATGTAAACATTCAAAAACTAACTGCCTCCTGAAATCAGAACAAGATAGATTGTATCTGGCAAATGGCTGTCAGTTTTCAGAAAGAACAATGCCAAATGATGATGTATTGCAAAAAATTTAAAATATTAACATATAGAAAATTGGTCCAAATAGATCCACTCCAAAATGTGCATCATCTCAGTACTAAGAATTTTTCTAAAAGAATTTTTGCTAGCCCATTTGTGTCTTAGTTTTTAATTCGTATCTAACAAATCTACTAATTTATTTCAGTTAGCCGTAAAAACAATAGGATATCTTCTACAATCTTTCTCTTACCATTCTCCTTATAAAAGGGAAAAATGCTTAAGTGTAAAATATCTGCGTCCTGCTGTGTCCTTTAATGTATTGTTACTACGATGAACAAATTACATCGTCCCATCGATGGGCATATCTGAACAAGATCTATTCTGACATGAAGCAAATAATAAATCTCTCCCTGTAATGAGTTCTGCTTTCTAATAAATTCACCCATTATTTTAGTCTAGAAGATTAAATGTTATAATATCTATAATATGAAGCACACACAAAATGTACACACATATATACAAACAAACTTTGGGGTTAAACCACGTTTTGGTATTTGCATTATTTCACAAATAACATGTCACCTTTATTTAAGCTGATCGGACCAGCATTTCTTTTCTATCAACTGAAGCAGCTAATTTACTTTCATTGACCATCCAGCAGTATAATGCACCACCTGCTTATTGTGATTGTCTCTGGCTAGACATTAAAAATAAATAAATAAATACATAAGCCTTTTTCTCCCCCATTCTGTAATTTAACTTTCTACAAATGTAATCTTAAATTCTTCAATTCTCTGAGGCATTCTGTGAGTGGAAAAGCTGGGATTTTTACAGCACCACATCTGTGCATGCACATTGTGATTAATATATGACAAATCCTTCAGGCATATTGCAATTGATGCAGCAAAGCTGAACTTATTCGAAGCACAGCACAATTATCCGGTTTTCCCACTGCTAACTAATTTATTTGTTCACAGCCAGACAGGTATAGAAGATAAAGCTCTTTTTTCATTGCTCTATGGAAGTAGAAGATGCACATTATGGTGGTAAAAGGGCAGGAAACAGTGTTATAATAGATTCTAATATTCTGAAAATAATTTGCCTTCCAGTCCAGTTCAGTATTTTATAGAACTTAATATCCTTTAGAAAATCTGTCATAATGTGGTGAGGAATCCTATCTAGTCAACTTTTCTTTGGTGTTTTTGTCCCAATGTAAGACTATTTCTACTGCTCCATAAACATTCACAACCCCACCAAATGCTAGTTCATACTTACTGCTGAAAATCAGAAAAAGGAGCCAGAAACATGTTATGTTCAGTCTGCTACTTCATTTTGGGTTAAGAGACTACAGTTTTGACAGTAGGGCCATCTGCTGTTAACTTTCCTTCTCATCATAATACCAGTCCAGTCAAAAGCAATTAAGTGTGTTTTGCCATTATAATATGTAGATAATTATGATAAATTACAGTTTTTAAATCAGCCTCAAATTATGCATATGGTAGGTATTTTCCTTGCAGTTACTGATGTAAAAAATATTCCTGCCTTTGCAAAATATTTCAGCTATTTTATTAATGATGTTAGTTCTGTAATGAGATATCTACAAGGAAATTTCTTAGGCACAGAGCCTGACTGTCATTAGAAATCTATTTATATCTCAGCAAGACATTTTGCCAAGTAGATAGTCGTAACATTCTGCAGTGCCATTACACAAAATACTCAGAAAATGGCCTATTCTATTGTGTCATAAAAATCAAAAACACACACAAACACACCAATAAGTAGCCAGAAGAATATTTTAGGGTTTTTTACAACATGGAATTATTCAAGAATCTAATACAAGCTAAAATACCTGAGGAAAACACCACTTTAAGAAATAGACGCTAACGCTGGTTTTTGTCGAGCTTCCTTTGACATTGCTCAAGTGACCCCCAGGCTTAGCCAGGCATAAATAAGGAACAATTCAGACTGGATAAATGTTCAGAATCAATAAAAATTCTTCCTCTCTTTTAACTCTGGACTTATTTTGTGGATACTTTTTTTGTTGCAAGGTCATACTGTAATACTTCCTCTGAAGTTTAACTGAAAAATCACTACAGTTAGTATTTTTATTTTTTATATTGTTTCCTCAGTATTTCCTTGCTAGTGAACGGACTTCTTGAGAAATAATCAGTCCTTACAATGCGACTGCATGCTTTTCATGACCACACCAGCACTGAGTGATAATCCAAAATGCTTCATACATTTAATTCTCGCCAGGAATGTGCTACCCACTCTGAAAGCTGGCTCATAAATCCTGAGCGCTAACAGCAACCAGCAGCACCTGAGTCATGGCTGGCCACAGAGGAACAATGAGGAAGAGCAGGCGGCAAAAAAAAAATACGACACAATAACATGGGCAGCAGCAGAATAAAATTTCAGCCCTGTTAAACATGTAGAGCTGGTGTCTGTCTGGCAATGGCCTTATCACCTCCTCTTCATTATGTTCATGCAGTGCTCAAATGCAAGTCAGAGAGAAAAAAGTTAGCAAGAGATAACTATCAATTCAATTGACTTCAAAAACTTGCAGTCAAAGACATGAATGGTATGAATTGATATTTAAATCTTTTCCCTCAGACAACGCAACGGAGGAATATTTCCACAAAGCCAGGATACAGAAGGAAAATCAGTGGTCAATAGATGATCTTTTTAAAATGTCAGCTAGCCAGCTCTTCAGCTGTGCTTGCAATAATCACGTAGATTCAAAACCAGAAGATATCACCAAAACAATAGCAGAATATCCCTATGTATGTCTTCTGATTCTGAGCACTTCAAGACAGGAAAGGATGAGATCTCTAACTAAAAGGAGTGGAGCCCTAATTTAATACTGCTCATAGAATAGATGTGTTTTCTCTCCATAGCTCTCTGGTAGCTGAGTCACCACCGTTAACAGCTGCCAGTGCGTTACCATACTTTTTTTCTCCTTGGCAGGACAGGCAAATTGCTCCCCACAGAGCAGATGCCAGTCAACATGGCAAAAGGAACTGCGCTGAGCATAATTTCTCTTCCCATAACACTAAGTTGTTTTCAAAATGTTTGGTTTCCATCAGACCACTGCTTGGGGTGAGCTGTTGCTTCTAGATTTGTTTTCTTTCGAGCATAACATTAAGTTGTACTCAATTTCCATAATCAATTAAGAAAATGCAGTGGATATTTTCATTTCAGAACTGCTACAAAATTCAACAAACCATTCAACTGAAAAAGCTGTTCTTGAAAAAGCTCCTGTTAGAAAAGCTATTGAAAACTTAATGTTTAGCTAATTTATGTTTACAAGATTAGTTTTGCAAACTATTACAAAAACTAAATTTTCCTTCTCAATATAGTTCTGTACCAAGGATTTCAGAAGAGGATATTTGGATTGAAAGACTTCATGTCTAACACAAGAAGACATTGCAATTTTGAGTCGGGAAAGCTGCACGTAGCCTAAAGCCTGTGGTATATAAATACATACACATAGAAAATCTATCCACGCCTTGACTGCTGCCTCAAAAGAAAATTTCTGCCCTTTGTAAAAAAAATAATACCATTTTCTGAATAAAAGCAAGAACTGCAGCCTCTACTTGACTAATTAATTTGAATATCATGCATGAGACAGCCTGCCCTTCTTCACTAATGCAGGTACCTGTTCAGAAACATGCAGAATGGCAAAAATATCCACTGAAACTTTTTGGAATCAGCAATGCTGATTTCTACCTCCTTAAGACACATATGTCAAAATCCAGAACAGTTAAACAGAAATGCAAATAATATTCAGCAAGAAAACCCTCTTTTTAAGCTGAGAAGTTCTCAGCATACTTTTACTTGAAAACAATATATTATTAGCACCATAGCTAGGACTAGTAATCAGTAAAAGTGACATTGACTTAAGCAACACAACACCCTTTGAACAGAACTGTGAAGAACCATCTCAGTGGGGAAATTTCAACTTTGGTACCTCCAGCTGACAGGAAAAATTTTTGTTTTCAAGCACTTGGTATTCCTGTTGTGGGCCAAAAGGATATCAAGGTGGGAAGCCCCTGCACAAGTGCTTACAAGAGGGGCCCATGACACTTCAGTAAGATGCCAGTACAGCTACAGGTGCCAGCACATACAGATCTAGGAGGAAGAAGAAAAAAATAATCTTTAACTATTTAAATATTTATAATTAAAAAGTAAGAATGTTTATTATTAAACCTCGAAAGAGACATCATCCATCATTAATGGCTCAGTGACCAGTTTTGGCAGCTAAGGCAGAATGAAGATGTTCTCCCTAGAAAGCGATGCCTTGGTGCTCTGTGTCAGCAGAACAAAAGCTTGGATCTTCATCAGGCTCATAACTGATCTTCAGCAACCAATTTGGGAAGTGATTTTTTTGGTAAGATGGAAAGTAGATAGGATGTTTGAGTGAAGCCCTATTTGGCACAAATCTCCTTTTAAATCTAAATAGTGAGATGCAAAAAAAGTGGAAAACTTGAATACTCTGAGACTAGACTTCAACGATAGCAGCCATCACCACCTTTACTTGCACCACCTGTATTTTAAAACTTTGCAAGAGCGCCTATAAATCTCACTTCCATGGCATTTCAAACATTTGCCACAAAGCTCTCACACTGCAAGTTGTAAAGATCTACTGGAAGTTGTAGTGCTTATTAATGACTGAAAGAACTGATATTTTTTATTAAAAAGATCAACTTCCCAATTTTATTCAACACTAAGCTCTTCTGTATCAAATAAAAGCACTCAGAATGAAGCATTTTAAAATTATCTTTAACTCTCTTCTGTAACTGCTCCTTCTCTTTTGGTCCATTATCCCTCAAGAGTGGCTTCCTCTGCCTGAAAGCACCCTTCTGCCATGAGCCTAGCAGCCAAAACCCCTGTGGCACTGTGAGGGAAGTACAAAGCAGGCTGGAGAAACCTCTGGCACCATGTTTCAGAAAGATATCACATCAATCTTCCCAGGACTGTCAGAGACAGCAACTAACATGGNGGAGAATAATAATAAAAAACAAACGCTAAATTCACCTGTCTGGTGTACATAAGAGGGAGATAAACTCAACATCATTTAAATGCCACTGGACTTGTATTGTTATCATCTGTTCTCACGCTCCACTGAAGCAGTTATCTGTGTTCCCAGGCAGGCACAAAGACCTTGAAGCCCTCAGTAATATTAACAGTGCAGTAAGCACCTCACAGGCAGCAGGATCCCCAGTTCACAGATGGGCATCGGTGATCGCGAGAGTTAAAACACACAAAGCGTGCCTGCCGAGTTGCACGCTTTGGCACAAGACCTGTCATTTTTGCCCTCAGAGCACTGTGTATGCCTGAAGTGCTTTGAGATAAAGCAGGAATCACTGCACGCCCAGGAAAAATACTGTGACTGTGTTATTATCCCAAATCTATCAACTAACAGGATTTTCCAAAAAAATCTACCTAAAAGTACAATTTGTTCAGGGTATCTTAGCATAGGCAACAGTGAAAACAAAGTCTCTACCTTATTCTGTTTTCAAACCTGCCCAAGTAACTGATGAAGGAACAAGATAATCACACACGAACAATTCTGAGGACTACGGAATTATTTTTCCATAGTACAGATATTATGCAGAATAAAAAAGTATAACTAAAAGATAAGTGGCTTTTTATGCAGGTCCTCACTTGCAGTGAACTGCTTATTTAATGATTGTCTTTGGACATTCATGCATACAATACAGCATCTCAGATATCTCCAAAATGCAGGCTCTGCCTGTGAACCCTTCTTCTGAAGCGGAACATCTTCTGGAAGAGGGTAACGTCATTACTTTTGGATGCTTATTATCCAACCTCAGAAAACCCTAAGTCTTTAAGGAGTGCAGGAATGAGCAATAAATTGGCTGACAATGCTGTCCTTTAACTCAGATTCAACACTAGCTCTGGCTGTGCCCACTTCAAGTATATGTTAATATGCTAGCACAAGAGAAATGGAAATCCTCTGTGTTCCTTTTACAATTTTTATAACGTTGATTCAGATCCTTGGCAAAAGAAGCAGCAGCAGTAAAAGTAGAAATATTCACTCTGAGTATCTGAAAAGTAAAGATAAATTTCAAAACGCCTTACTCATGTTTTAAAATAAAAATCTGCTGACATCTGGTATGGATCAGCTGGCTAAATTGCTTTGATTACTCATCCACAGCCAAGTTCTTTTTTATTTATTCATTTACTTATTTATTTCATGGCTACAAAAATGTGTTTCATAATAAATATGGAGAGTGACAACACAATGCTGATTAACAAATACGATGTTCTCAATTTCCTTAACAGATTTCAGTTTTCAAAAGGAATTGTGCGTCTGCAAAAATGTCAGTCCTAAATTTTATCCATGCCTTTTCTGTCACAACTTGGTTTTGCCTTTCTTTGGATATGCTAAATTTATAGGTGTTGACAAAGTATTAAGAACCACAAGAAGAAAGCGTCTGTGAAGAGCACTTCTATGAATTTCTATTATAAAGACTTGCTCTCCTCTCGCACACAACAATCCTGAGCTGAAAATCACAGAAGGATACGAGACTGTCCTGAGGAAATACAAACACAGGCATGTGTATAGTCATTCTGCCCTAAGCACCCACTACAGGCCACCACCAGACTGAGCTTATCACATCTCTCCTTTTACTTAATGTAGTATATCCATGTGACCCAATTTGCCAAAAGCAGCAGAAAGGACACAAACAGCCCAAACCCCAAATAACTAGGTCTTAGATGGAGAAGACCTGGTCAATGAAATGAAAAATATAAGAAATGTACAATAATTTGGGTTGAAAGGGACTTCAGGAAGGTATAACTCCTCACTCCAAAAAGAGCCAGCTTGGATGTTAGATCAACTTGCTGAGGGTCTTTCCTAGTTTTTAAAATCTCCAGAGTGGGGGTACCATAAACTAACAGCCTTTTCCAAGGTTGGCCACCATCTTTTTGTATTTTTTTTTTTCTTTTCCTGATCAAATTTCCCCTGCTGCAACTTTTGGTGGTTTTCTTTTTGCCTTTTAGCAACCACCTCCAAGAAGAGTTCTTGCTCCAATTTATAATCTATATATAATCTATAATCCCCCTTTAGACAATTGAAGACAGCAACTAGAGCTGCCCCTCAGATTTCCCCCTCAGTCCTCTATTCTCTATATGGAGCCAATCCATCCCTCAGCTTTTTATGATTCAGCTCCCTTTTTATCTTGGTGTTTTGCAAAGCGGCTTTCCAACCAAGCAGTCCTCAGTGTGTAGTGTTGCATGGCGTTGTTCCATCCTAACTGCAGGAATTTGCCTTTGCTGAAGGCAAGGTCCCTCTGATCCCATGTCTTCAGCCTGTTGAGAGTACTCAGATCAGCAGCCCTGTACTCTAGCAATTTGACCACTTCCCTCCAAAAGAGCAACATAGGGCAAAATTACTGAGATTACATGCCATAGAATCATACAGGTTATTAAGAAGATGATAAGCAGTACTGGCTCCAGCACTGAGCCCTGTAGAATTATTAGGTCACCAGTAACTGGTGGCCAGCTGGACTTCAGACCAGTGAAGTTAGTTTTCCATGTACTCAGAAGTCTGCCTAATGAGTATCTCATTAGGTTAACCCCCAAGGTATTATTGAACCCTGAAGTTCAGGGTTCTAATCTTGGTATTCACGTTCCTCACTTGCCTCAACATCTTAAATTCCATCACCTTACGGTTGTGTAGCTGGAGCTACCACAGACTTTCACACTCTGCACCAGGTCCTCTTTACTCATGAGCAGCAGATCCAGCAGACCACATGCTTTGATTGATGGGGCCAGCATTGGCATCAAAAAACATCCTCAGCACATTCCAACTGAGATCCCCTCAATTGTTTGTGTCACAGCATGGTACCCTTCCAACAGATGTTGACAGGTCAAAGTAGCTTGCAAGAAACAATGTTTTCTATCAAGCTTGCTCCAGTTCTCTAAAGAAGGCTTCATAGAATTCCTTTTCTTGATAAGGCAGTCTACAGTAGATGGTCACTAAGATGTATTCATGTTGGACTCTCCTTTGATCTTGATCAGCTTGTTATTCTTTCCAAAGCAAATCCACCTCTGCAAATTCAAGCCATTTCACTCCACACCATCAATTTGGTGTGGAGCACAAGCCTTTCCTCCATCTTACCAGACCATACTTCCCAACAACTACGTACTTATCTACTGCAGCACACCATTTGTGTGAGCTATCCCACATCACATTTCTATGACCCTAAAAATGTACTGTAATGGTACATAGACTTTTTATTCCTCCTTTTGTTTCCTATGCACTATGTGTTTCTATATAGGTGTTTCAGACCTGCCACCAGGAAAATTGTGAAAGGCTTGCTTATAATTCTGCCATTTAAATACTCCTCTTGCCCTTATTCCTCCACTTGTCTTTGGACTTCGGTCTCCATTTCATGGTAAACCAAGGTTAAAGCCCTTCTCCCTAGATTTTAAAAAAACAGTTAAACATGCTACAGAACAACCCTATAATCTTCAAGCCAAGCTGCTCACTTGACCTCACGCTTACAGTTATAAAGCATACACCTATAAATACTTAAAGGGTGGGTGTCAAGAGGATGGGGCCAGTCTTTGTTCAGTGGTGCCCAGTGACAGGACAAGAGGTAAAAGACACAAACTTGAACATAAGATGTTCATCTAAACACAAGGAAGAACTTCTTTACTTTGAGGGGTGGCAGAGCACTGGAACAGGCTGCCCAGAGAGGTGGTGGAGCCTCTGTCTCTGGAGACATTCAAAACCTACTTGGACACGTTCCCATGTAACCTGCTCTAGGTGGACCTGCTTTGGCACGGGGAGGGGGGTGGAGTGGGGCTGGACTAGATGTCCAGAGGTCCCTTCCAATCCCATATCATTTTGTGATACCTTGGGACAATGTGAATCCATCTCACATTGATGCAATTCTTACTTGAATCTGCAAATGACCCAAAAAGACAGTTTTAAAAGATACTAGCACCGTGCAGCTTAATCAAAGCTTTTCAAACAGCTGTTCAAATTTAAGATCATATGTGAAGCACTCTTCCCTGAGGATACTCCTCATATTAGAAGGACATTAAATTGGGTTCATATTGTAGAAGTAGAGATCCGCAAAACCCACAGAACGACAAAGTGTACAAGACACATGGCTGCTCTTGCAGCAAATTACTGAAATTACACGAAGACAACTATAGGTGGCTTGGTTATACAATAAGAAAAGCATATACATTACCCTTTCACCACATGTTCCAACAATGCTTCTTTTTCTACTTCTTCATATCTGCATGAAGCAGAATTTTCTGGAAAAGCTGCTATTAAAAACAAGTACAGTAACCTGCTGAGTACTGCGAATGAGCTACTTTTATGTCTGAAACTTCCCACTGCTCCTAAGCAGATTTGTGACTCCAAGCAGACTCATCTATCTCATTAACAAGAAGTACTATTAGGGGAAAGACAGAAACCTTTGAATGTAATTAAAATTCAAGTACATTTTGTCTGAATGCACATTTTTATATAAGTTGTTATATACAAAAGGAAGATACAAAAGTTATATCTACCCACTTGTTTGCAGAGAAAGAGTAATCAGCAAATAGTTTGAGGGACTGCCATGAAAACATGCAAATAGAAGGAGAAAAGACACCAATAAAAGTTTGGCAATTTCTGTTTATCATTGCATGCTGTAGCCTGCTCCAAAAACTTTTTCCACTTTTACCCAGTGGAAAAATATGCATCTTGACACCATTAACTGCAAAGCGATCATCTTCAAATGTATTAGGCTGGAAATAAAAATAGTTGAGGTATGGAGAAGCATGGAAATACATGGATCAACCCTGACTCCTGTTTCCATTATCATTTATGACTAGGAGGCTGCACTAATTTAACATTCTTAATCATACAAACATATTTTACGTAACTTTTTAATCTCTTAGAGGAATATTTCATAGCTCCTTTAGCTAGCTGGTGGATCTTTGTAGACTGCTTGCATGCATAATGTGAAACACAAAGCCTAGCCACTTGAGGTTTTGAAAAACATAAAAACATAATTTTAATTATATGCTCAGTCAACATCACCCAACCTGTGATCCCATTTCAAAAGTAAAACTAACACAAACATGTGTTACCAAGAAAATACCCAGAGGGGGAGAGGAGGCTCATGAAGGTATCGGAGAAAGAGGGGCAGGAGAAAAGCTTAAAGATTCCTTTAGCTACAGAAGACAAAGCAGAAAATCAAATCTAGAAGAAATAAGCATAGAGCTAGGCCAGAATGAGGTTCAATTGTTCTTCGTTTAAATTCTTAAATATTTCTACTGTCATCACTTAAAGCACTCTTATTTTTCTTCCCCACAAAGTCAGGAATGAGAGGCATTATGCAGGGAGGTTCACTGGATTTAAGACAGTTAATGAAAAATTCTTACCTCAGTGTCGTACATTCTGTTTTGCACAATAACTGACAAACACAAGAAGATTCAAATAAATAACCACTTAGCTATCAATTCCCTACCTATGAAAACAAGCTGAAGGCCAGTAAGAAAAAAAAGTATCAAACCAAACTCAGCAATAACAACTTCAGTGTCTTAAGAGACTCCCTACTTCAGAAGTGAAACCCGTCTGAAGAAGCCCATGTAGGTGGTTGGTCTCTCCTACAGTCCGAGTATTACATGTTGCATTTGAAGACAGCAGCTTTGAACCAATGTCCTGAGGTAAAGTTCCACTGACTTTTCCTGCTTCTTTGGTGAAACAGTATCAAAAAGGAGACATTTGTCTTGCTCTTCTTTTGAATTCAAATACTTTCTGTGCTATCCAGTTGCCAATGTGAGAAGTTCTGAGGAAACCCTCTGGTCTCTCCTGCACAACCGGTGTGGAGCAATCGTGAATTCCAAGAGGCACAGCTATCAAGTTTGCCCCAGGACAGCTTCTGGAAGCACAGCTTCTGCAGTTTGAACACAGCCACAAGTCTGCAATGAAGGTGACCCTACTGGGGGGCTAGAGAACATTTCTTTCAACTCAGAGCTCAGCAAGCAGAATGTTAATTTCATTTGAGCAGGTTGCCACTGTGGCAGAATAGGGAAGACAGACAGGGTGGTATCACCAATCCTGTACTTAAAGACAGGGTGCTACTGGACTGAATAAAGCACACAGACCTGAAGCCACATAATGGGCCTACCTGGCCTATCTCTGGAAGCATGCATTACTCAGTCCAAAGCACTTCATCAGTTTACTTACCCACTACATGTGAGGTGACTTCAGTGCTAACAACAAGCTCCTGGACTGCAGTCACACTGTACTGTGGTAAGTGGTGATATCTCAAAGTTAAGGTGACAAGGTCCTGATGATAGTACAGGCCAGAGCGTTAGAGATCAACAACCCACTCAGAAGCTGTATTCCTGAAGGTCAAGATGACAAAGGCTGTAAAAGCCCAACCTCATAACAGGTTACAGCATGAACAGGAAAAACAGCAGCAATGATATTCCTGTGATCTATCAAGGTCCCACACTCTTGAGATCCAGCTCTCCAGATCTGGTCCTGGTCAAGACAGCAGACCCAGAACAAGTGATAAACCTCCCAAAAATCATTCAGGCAACATTCTTTTCTGGGTCAGATCAAGAGGCCATCTAAACTGTCAGAAAGCTCATGCTCAGAGAAAGAATGTAAGATATCAGGCAAGTATGGAATGGTCATTCTCAAGTCTTGCCTTCTGGCTTCCAGTGAAGACCCTTCTTTCAACTGTAGGCGTTCCTCCCATGAAATTCTACCCCAACAAAGTGCACGGATAGCTGATAATTACCAAACCAAACCCACAATCTTCTTCTATCAGTTCCATGTCTAAAAGGACCTCACCTTTAAAAGAGTAACAACCTAGTTCCTGAGATACAATACTGCGCTTCCTTTGTGCTGACAACACCCATTCAGTACCACACTCGCACAAGTCATTGACCTGACAACTTAGTGGCATTCACATATTAGACAGAGGCTGACATTAACCTGTGGTACCTAGAATTCCAGACAGTACACTTTATTTCTGTACAGTCATCAGTACTTTTTCTAATGAAGATAACTGGCATGAAAGTTTGTTGCACACACAAAACCCGTTTGCTGAGTAATATACTACCCATTTTCAGAAAAAGCAGGCCCCTGGGGGAAAAACAACAAAACAAAACACAAAAAAAAAAACCACAGCACACAGAACAACCAGGCTTTTTGTACCATTTAATTCATATAGCATGCAGAGGGGAAAAAATTTTAGAAGGACTGAATTTCATGGAGGTTTGGTCCTTCAAATCAGGCTCCCAGAAGCTTGCTGAACTTCTGCTTGTGAACTTCAGAATTCAGAAACCTGGGAAGTTTTCCACTGCAGTGAAAGGCAGAGCTTTGAAAAACTACAAAACTTTAATTAGACATTAAGTAAGATAGCCTTTTCCCAGCTCCATCCCCTAGGATATGTTCAAAGGGAGCTGCATTTCACACACTGAAAACATGAACAATCTTCAGCACTTGTAAACAGCAGTCTGGGGAAAGAGAGGAAAAGAGCACTAGCTTTCAAGACTTTTTCTTCTACAATCTGACAGAATCAGGCAAGCTGGAAAACTCTACCAACTTATCTCTGAAATATTTTAATTAAAACAGTTTTGTGCTTGTATCTTTGATCTAGGATCAAAGTGATCACCCTATATAAAGCTGAACCAAGTATTCAGGTATTTCAAATGCTGAATGACAGGCCAACTGAGGATTAAAGGTCAGGCCAATAGTCTGAAACGTAGTAAAAACAGACAATGCTAAAGAACACTCAGATCTTCACAAAACACAAATAGCCTTCAGGCTTGCTATAAGTTTACTCAAAGTGAGACAGCATGATCTATTCAAGTTGCGCTCTAGGCTGGATGCCTAAAGCCAGGGTTGTGCTCATGACTATGGTATCAATTTGCTACACAATCTGTTCTTTGGGATTCACCTGTATCTCACTTCTGACAGGGCAGATTTATTCTGTGGTTTTATATGACTATCATGGGTCCAGTTCCCTATGGGATGTACATCACTTTACTTTGGGCTTCTTGTTATCTGTCCTTTTGCCTGCTAGTTTTTCATGCAGCTGGAAATGAAGCTGAGGTCTCCTGAATGATCATGGCTCCTCAGGGACTATATATGAAATTGTTATTGCTCACATAATAAATTCCTGAAGTAAAGCGTATCAATGAAGCCAAGTATGCGCTCTCCAATGATTTATTTTGTTGTTGACTTTAAGTTTCCCAGCCACATAAGAGCTTTTTGGTGGTTTTCTTAATAAGAGATAAGCAAGTCTTTGAAAAGTTCTAGTTTAACACTGAGTTATCAGACAGTCAAAGCATGAACAATAATTCATTAAGGACCACTCATGGTCTTAATTACCAGGTTTTTCAAAGCATTAACAATAATTCATTAAGGACCACTCATGGTTTAATTACCAGGCTTTGATTGTGATTGCAACAACCAACACAGCATCTATCACAGGTTTGTTGGAGCAACTAAACCTAAGCAGTAACTTTACCAGCATGTCCCAAATCTCTCTTCTGCCACTGTTTTTTGCATTATCTCCTGCCCACAATTTGCATCATCTGTCTGCAACAAATCTCATTCAGCTACATGTGATAACAAACATTTCTCAGCATGGTATCATAGGAAATAATTATCAGTACTTCTACTCCTTGCATCAAACTGATACTATAGTACTACTGTACAGGTACTACTTAAAAATATAACAGTATTAACAACACATGCACAAATCAAAAAGGCAAATGAAGCACTGAAAAACCTTGTTTTGTCTGCTTTCCAGAGAGGGTGGATATTCACACCACTGAAGTTTAGGTACTTACATAGGCAGCTAACTTCCTGTGGCTCCTCAAAACTTAACAAAGAAAGGCAGGCTCCTCCAGAAATAAATTCAGAGCAGAGACCCGTATAAGCACTTCAGAGAAAATTTCTTCTAGAAGTGATGAAAATATAAAAGGAGCACAGGAGAAACTAGCTGAGGCATGGTTGTTCACAGTGGAACACAGAGAAATAGGAAAAAACCCTCATTATATCATACTCTCTCTTCAGACTGGCAGAGTTCAATCAATCAGACTTTTGATATGACTGGATTACGGCCTTCTCATATTCTTTGAGGAGTTGTGCTCTCTGCAGTCCTGAATGATGGGCACAGGAAAGAGATTTCAAGGATATTTTTATAGGAATGTAAACAGAGGTCATATCCTCCCAGCACAGAAATCATGTATATCTAGTGTTTGGCTACTACAGCTATACATTTTGATTAACCTTATAGTAATATCAACATGATCTGCAGTAGAATAAAAGATGAGACTTCATTTGTCTGACTAATTTAAATTTTACTGTGAAGTTTCAAAGCAGTGTTTGGGAAATTTGAAAGGATAAAATATATCCTATACAGAAAAGAGTCCTATCGTATTCTATCTATCCTATAATTCAGGAATGATACAAAAATTACTGTGAATTACCTTAAATATGTGAACAACTGATAAACAACAACATTTGTTATTGCACCAGTATTTTACTGTTACCGACTTACAGAGCTACATTGTGAAAAGGTGATAATACAGGTTTTTGTCATCCAAGACTCAAGGATTCATTAGTGCTCATCATCTGGACAGCCAATAATCTTATTCTTGGGGCTGGATTTGTTTAGAAAACAGTTATCTTTAAGATAGAGGAATTGAGTCCTTGACTTCATTTTATGTAACTCATGAGATCATAATAATGAATTATGCATTTTGCACGAGAGATGCTTTTATGACAGGTTGTTCTATGAAAAGCAATGGTAACATAATTCACCTTGAGAACACCAAAAAGTCACAGCACATGGTGAATAATTCACACTAAGTGGTGGACAGAATGGAGATCTTCCTGTGGAATGGAGATCAGATCCTGTAGATCTTCAGAGGTTTCCCAAAAAAAAAGATTCAGTGATGTCTTGGTATGATTCAGATGGCTCAACTTTTCCTGTTATTCAGGAATTTGTTACAATAGCATTCTGAGATTTTAGTCTTGCTCCTTGTCTTTTATTCTTTTAATCAGAAGGAAAAAAGATACACCTTGATATTGTTAGATTTCTTCATTTTCAGATTAAGCCAGTTGATAAGCATTTGCTCAATTCTTGCCCAAAACACCTCTGCACACAGCTATAAAAAACACTTAAGATTCAGATGAGTTGCAGAGCATGTAACAATCCATAATCCTGGATATAGCAGTTGACATCTCCATATCTGTTCCTCCATCTGGTAAATCACTAGAATCACACCAATCTTGGAGAAAGATGGAGATGATGAAGTTCAATTAAGTCATATATGAAATAGAGATGCTTAAACACTTCATGTACCAATATGTAAAATATCTTATGTACTCTTTCAGATGTGGAACACTTGTTACCACTTTTAAAATATCTCAGCTGATACTTAATACATAGACAGGAAACAATGTGCAAATATAACACGTATCATATCTCAGATCTCCTATTTCACCCAAGCCCTCTTCTCTCCTCCAAGTAATTTTTTGTAAGAATAGTTACTTTCACTCAGAATATTCTTAGGGATATAAATTGCTGTAATACTAGGGTTGCTAGCTAGTGAGATCAGATGTGCAATCTACCTAATATCATGTGCTGGATATAGATAATAACATGTTATGTCTTATTTTTCGGTTTTAATTTTGCCTGTGGATTTGTAAGGCTGGACTCTTCTGTGAGTGATGTGATTGCAAATGTATATCTTAACTTTTTTTTGCCCCCCTGGGTGTTCTTCAATGCTTGGTATGGAAAAGTAAGTGATTACTAACATTTCTTAAAGGAAAGGCTAGAAGAAATGTGAAATGCAACCACAGAAATGCAATAGTGGGCTGGAATAATTTCAGAAGGGAAATGGAACACAAGGCACAATTTTCTACACTGAAAGTCTCTTCAGTACAACCAAGCATTAGCAGAAGCTCATAAACATTACTGTAGCCTTTTTGAACTAATCTGAAGTCAAAGTCTGGTCATTTGTGACTGAATTTCAGTCAACAGAAGGAACAATTTCAGGAACAGAAGAACAGCAAAGGACCTTAAACTTACTGTTCTTTGAGTATCTAAACAAATTAGCCTGTTGTCTCCCATGTCCCTCGCAATTCTCTGTCTTCCTTCATAGTCCTAACATCTGTCATTATAATAGCCCGTATCTACCCAACACCCCCAGAACCATGCCACTGTGTGTCCCATATGTATACATTCCTAGACTCCTCAACACAGCACTCTTACCTCATTCCCTTTTCTCCGCAAAAGTGATGCATCTAGCTCCTAACAACACAGACTGAAAATAAAGATGATAAAAACAGAACTCTCTCTTCCTTCTTCACAATGAAGACAATAACATGGTCTCCACTTCATGTCAACACCAATTTTCATACAAGCTCTAAGACCTCAACAATTTTAAGATCTTGCTTTAAATTGGCCAAAAGTTTCAGAAGCTATTAGAGTGCAGACAGAGATGGAGTAATGGCTTATGCCTCATTTCCTTAAGCAAGCAGGCAATAAATTAGATAAAAGGATGCATCTTACAGAAAAATGCTCGTGTCACTGCTGTGTGCCATCTAACATTTTTAAACTTATAAGTTGTGTCCCCTAATGCACACCCATTTGAAAAAGGCAGACAAAGGAATAATGTCTAATATGCAAACAGCCCACAAGATTTCTTAAGCATAGTGATACACATCCCAACAGTATGGGGCTAGTTAAAATAAATATATAAATAACATCAGTAATATTTAGCCAGAAAACAGCAATAAAGTTACATGCTTTGCTGCCTTGACAGTAACTCAACATAAAAGATGTTTTAAAAATGTTCCCTGTCATGTAAATGAGCTAAAATGCTGCTTCCTGAATAATAAAATATTTGGACCATGCCGTGCTACCGCAAGTCCCTATAAACAGAATATGCAGTTAACAATAGAGATCGTGGAATACTGACACCTTATACACTTTGTTATTTTGCACTGTTTTCTGAAAGCGAAGAGTAAAACACCGTATGACACACTGCAGGGAATACCAAGAAAAGGACTCGGCAATTAAATTTCCCAAATGAATGACATTTATGACATTTCTCTTCCATTAAGAAACTTCATGACTTAGGGTGGGTTTTTGTTCTGTTTTTCCCTAGGAAAAAAAAATCAACATAATGATAGTAATTGATAAACAGATGAGTGAGAAGTCCCAGAAGCAATTTCATATTAAAAGGCCACACTGGATATTACTGAGGAACACAGTGCATTCTGTAACTTTTTTGGTTGACTCATAGATGATTATTTTGCCTTTTTTTTTTTTCTTTAAAGAAAACTTTCCAGAAAACAAGAAAACACACTAAGGAGGTCTCAAAAGGTCATTTAATCCAGCTCCTGCCTCTGGTAGGATAAATCACTTCTGCTACAGACGTCCATGTAACTTCTCCAACTGAGACACCCAGCAGCAGAGACCCCCTCCAGCCCTCCCCAGGTGTGAGATGAAGTTACTCCCCTAGTTCACTTTTACAAAAGTCCTTTCCTAACATCTGGCCTGAATCTTCATCGCAATTTAACTCACCACTTCTCAACAGGCCTTGCAACTGTTCCTTTTCCCCTTTTCTTATCTTCAAGATTCTGTTTATCCCATCTTTCTTGAAATTCAGTGACCCAAACTTGATACATCAGTGCAGCCAAGATCCTCTTATACTTAATGTAATGCTATTTATAATTTTTTTTTAAACAGAACAGTATTGATGTACATTTACTGTAGTATCCAGTACGGCTATTATGACCTTTTCTTCAGTTGTGTCTAAGCAGGTGTTCCCCCACCTTGTATTTGTGCAGTTAATTATTCCAAAGTGTAGCCATAGTCCTTACTAAATTTCAGCCAACTTTTTATAGACTCTTGCTCCAGCATGTTTATCCTAATCCTGTTCTCCAAAGTTCTTCTTGCTGCTTCCTCCTCACAATCACCTGCAAAATAAGCAAGTATTCTGAGCAGACCCAAACAAAATCCTCCAGAAATACATTTAGCCCTCTATTCAATAGCAAATGCTTCACACAATTAGTTTTCACAGTTTCTGAACTACTGGATGATTCAGTTTGCAGCTGCTTCATCTACCACATATTTCTTTTGCTTGCTTATAAATGCAGCACTCCAAAAAAAAAAAAAAAATGTATACAGGTGTTTAAGGAAAGATGCATCTCATCTACAGCTTCTCTGCCATCCACAAGGCCTGCCACTTTCATAAAATTAAATTCGACTGGTTTGACAAGAGTTGCTCTCAATCAATACACTCTGCATTACTGTTTTTTTCCAAAGTATTTGCCAAAGATTGTGAGCTCCAGCACTTTTCTTAAATTTAAGTAATGTAAACTGTCTGCACTTCTCTGATTCTCCTCTGTCACTTCCATTCTCTTACTTTTTTCCATCTTTATGAAAAATCATACTCTCTCAGTGTTTCGGTTTTTTTTACCATGAATATTTCAGCCATTTCCCTAAACGGTTAAGGACGACATTCAACAGGATCAACCAATACAGCAGCAATTTTTCTCTTCCTCTTTCTACCCCTCTCTCATTTACAATAATCATGGTGGCTACATGGGAAGATCATCATTAAATCCCTTTTTTCCCTTTTAATCACAACCACTTCCATACTCACTTTCAACTGCAGTCTGGACCTCAGACTCAGAACAAGCACATACAACCTTGATAAACCAATGTGACTCCTATCAATAAGGCAACACAAACATTCAAGCCTTTCCATCACTTTGCCAAATTTGTTATAGCATATAGCTTTGTATTTATAAGAATTTCAGTTCTTCCTCTGTTTTTTGCACATCTTATGTGGCATATAGAAATTTAAGATGGGCGGCACACTGCTGCTTTTTCCTCTCCTCTCACCTATGAGCTCATCAATCATGAACTAGATGTCAAGATAACCTGAGGTTACCAACAATATACGCTTCTTTAACATCATTATGCCATTTTCACGTCACTTCATTGACTATGATATTAAGTTTTCCAGAGGAGATGAAAGCCACATTCCCATTCTAACCACAACGAACTCAAAGTAATCCACAGCCAGCGTCATTCTTGCTCACCTACCAAATCAGATTTAAACAATAACGACCCCAGAAACAAAAAGCCCAGCTGGACAATCCAAATGTCAATCTTGGGTGTAAAAGCAGAGTCCTCCCAACAGCAGGACCTGCCTCTCATTAACTGAAGGAGCTTACCATCTCCAGCAAAAGACACTCACAAACCATATCTGTCATTCTTTTGCTCCACCTCACCTCCCTGACATATAAAAATACCACTTCTCTTTTAAGGCTCCAAGACAAACAGACTATATTTGGTGCACTCTCTCAAATGTAAGTGGACAGAAATATTTTCCAATGAAAGCAATAGCAATTTTTGCAAAGAGCATTGAGACCTCCAAAACTCATAATTCTAAAGTAAATCTCTCTCAACAATATAATCAATTGTATTTTGATAAGTTCCATGAAAGTATGTTGGAAAATCTAAACTGTGTGTCTTCTATTGTTCTGTTAGAAAAAGATAAAAGGGAAGAAAAGTAGAACTTTGCTGTTTTATTATTTTTTTTAACCTTGATACCTCCAAGGAGCCAGATTCCAAGGAATCTTGCTCAAATTAATTTAAATCTGTCAAAAGAAGAAACGTGTCAAAGCTTTAGACTTTACTGTTACTATTGACTTTTAGAAACATGTAGAGCTTTTTATAGCTCTTCTTCATTATGACTTAGTGGTATTTCTCTATACTTCCTCACATACTGCATTCGCAGAGTAAGTTACAGTGAATTCTCCTAAGAGCTGAAACCAGTGCATATACAGACAGTAACAAAAACCTGTAAGCTGTAGGACCTAGCAAAGAAACATTTTTTTCTAATAGAAAAAGCATATACACATTTTACAAGTATCTACAAAAACCACACTACCTGCAAAAAGTGAAACTATGCATGTGGTTGTGTATACAGAGATCCCCACCTCAATTTCTTACTAACGAATTAAATTGTTGGGAATTCACAGCAAAAGTCGTTGTTCTTACCTGTGTGTATCTTGTATCTGTGATATCGTGTATCTTTAGTGCATGTCACAGATTGCAGTCTCAGGGTATCACAAGGGTTCTGCACATAGTCTAAATTATCTGTATCTCAGTTTCCAGAGATGCTGTGCTACAAAAAAATACTGGCTTTAGTGGAATTTTGGGTGGCCAGTACAACAAACACCATTAAAACATGGATCTTCAGGAGTGATATTAACTTTGAACATCCAGTACTGGTAGGGTTTAGATTTGTTAGCTGACAGACACAGGAAATTTAACAGAAACCTGAATTTATTCTTGGCTCTCCCTTCCTTCCTCTCCTCCTGCAGCAGTAGTTGCTACATTAAGTTTACATATGAAGATACTAATTTTAACAGTTCTTTAGGGAGGGAGGAAGGAATGGTTCCCCCTTGCTTTCATTATAATATTGTAACTTAGAAAGAAAGGCATGACAGCTTCCGTGAAGGATGCCAAATAAGGCAATGGCAATAAATTTTAGGAATTACTACTAGCCAGATCCTACTCCCCTGCAAAAGCAGGGCATATGTGAATTACCTGTTTGTTTAAAGTAGTACTATCTCAGCCAAATTCTTTCCTATGGTTGCCTCACCTAACAAGATGTACTTCTCATCTTCAACATGAGACCTGCCAAACCTCAGCCCCGTAAGCAGGAAGCACCCTGAACCTTGTTTCCCAAGAAGTGGAATGCCATCAGCTTGCCTTTACCTCATCGGACATGGATACAGAGAGAAGGGAGCTGCCTACGGTGGTAATTAATTACACAAGTGCTCCAAAATCCATTCTCAAATGCTGTTTTACATTAACTCCCACAAATACTCAAATACGCAAGACTTCCATCAGAACTTAAAATGGAAAATGCAATTGCCAGTACACGACATCACTGTTAATACTCTCTTCGTTTCCCTGAATCCCAAAGCCAGACAAATGATGAGCTTTTTGCAAATCTTTACCTTTTCAGCGTTTTTCTTTTGTCACTGCCTTAGTATTGCCTCAATGCAACTACTGTATTTGGAGGTTTGTTTGTTTTTTTATATATTTGGCAAAGTCCAATAACAGTCACAATATACCAAAAATATAAATATTAAAAATAAAAAACTAAATTATATGGAGTATTCTGTACTATCAGTGAGCCTCTTTCTTCTTGCTGTGTAGCCTTTTATTAAAATCTAATACTAACACCAGATTAATGTGACAGCCATGAGTATACAAACCAAGTTACAAAGGAAATAAGCTTTTATTACTTTTCCAAAGATACAGCTAGCTTAAAAGTAACAGAAGGATGATGAAAATGTCTAAGGGGAAAAAAAATACAAATGGAAAAAATATTCAAATTGTTAAACAGTTAATTGGATTGCCAGGCTTACAGTTAATACAGAAATCCTCCTCACACAAAGTCTTTACTTCAGCTGAGCATTTCCCCAAGTACAGAAAGAATTTAAATCAAACTTTTCTTTAGCGTTTGAGATGTTGAGATGTATGATGGAGTTATGCACTAGCACACGGTACCAATACAGAAAATAACCAGGACCAATAACATGAAATAGAACTGGATTAGTCAGATTCCAAAAATATGCATAACAAACTGCCCCAAAATAAGTTTTGTCCTGCTGGAATTCTCCAGGAGTGTTATGACTTCAAATGCAACAGTTGCAGAGCTCCAGCTGGAAGAGTCCTTCTCAAAAAGTCGTTAGACATCAGAGAGTGAGTCATTCTTTAGTGAACATTAATGATAAAAAGTTTCAGAGCCATTAGTGAAGTCGAACGTTAAACTTCTTCTAAACCATTAAACAGATGTTCCAGCCTTTATGCTAGCATGACTTTTTTCCTAATTGCCTCAATTACATCCTACCAGGAGCCTGTTGTTCCCGCAACTCTACACAGGACTCAAACTTCAGCCGAAACTTTTCTCATCTCCTTCCACCTCTGCAGTTCCTTTTGACAATTCCCCCATAAAGGGCAACAGCAGCTAACAGCTACGCTGCTAACCAAGTCGGGTCTCACACGTAGATCAAGGGATGAGGCTACAGAAGTCATGGCAGCAGAGGAAGGAGGAACGTGTTTCAGGTGGGTCTGAGCACCAGGAAAGCACAGTGGTGGGATGGGAGCATAGAAGAAAAGGGCCATACAACTCCAGCTATCCTGTTTATATTTAGTCCTACAACAGAAATTGCCATGGGAAGGAGCTACTGGTTGGTCTAGGTTAATGGCCTGTTAATCACAGAACAGGTCTTTAGAATGAACTCTAATTAAGCCTTTTCTCTTCTTTACTCTCCCCCTTGCCCTTAAAGGCCATTTACTGTACATCTTTCTGCCCCTTAAGAAGCCCACGAGGATGGGGATGAAAGCAACAGTTCTTTATTTTTAGAAGACATGACTGCAAATGGCTTCCAGCTGAAATGTTAGAAATCTTTTCAAGTAAAGTGACTTGATATGACTCATTTGCTAATGTCATAAGCCTGTGGCACAAAACATCTTAAAAAAGATAGTTTTGTCTAACTGCTTATTAAACGGAATCAATTTTTATATTACTATGGTTTTGTTTTCCTTCTGCATCTCAAATAATCTCATTTCTCAACAATTAAGCAGTTTGTTTTAATATACTCCTGCTGATTTAAATAGGAAACAATACAACAGAAAAGGGTCTAGTCTTTATTAGGTCAATGATAGTTTCAGTAGGTTGCAGTAAATTAAAAATTTCATTATATGCAATTAAGCAACTTCATTAATATAATTGCCATTTTCCTCACTCTTTTGGCTTAGTATATTTAGCATATGCAAATAATTCTATTGAGATGTATATGCAAACATGCACATCCATATATTTTCCACCTACTATCCCTATATTATGTTTAGGTAGAAATCAGTAATGGGCTTCTGAAAGCCAGTTAAGAAACTACCCCTAAAAACCAGCTTCCAACCAGTAAAAGCTGCACATTATGGGCAACAGCATAGCAACTCACAGCTAAGTTAAACACATAGGAGCATGTATGTGCCACACTGGCTCATTACTTACTCATTGTCTTAATAAAGTCAGGGAGTGCAGCAATAAGACAAGGGGTTATGATTTTAAATTGAAAGAGGGAAGATTTATCTTAGGTATTGGGAAGGAATTCTTTACTGTGAGGGTGGTGAGACACTAACAGGTTGCCCAGAGAAGCTGTCGAAGCCCCATCCCTGGAAGTGTTCAAGGCCAGCCTGGATGGGGTTTTGAACAATCTGCTCTAGTGGGAGGTGTCCTGGCCCACGGCAGGGGGTTGGAACTCGATGATCTTTCAGGTCCCACCCAACTCTAACCATTCTATGGTTCTATGATAGGTACAGAGCTTGGACAAGGGCCATAACCTGGACTGAAATCTGAAATCCCATGACACTGTACAACACCACTCCAACAGTTGACAAAACACTGATCTGTTCTTGGAAACATGAAGTTTTACTTTGCAAAAGAGGGAGTTATGTTATGAAACTATAAAAAAATAAAGAAGTCCAAAAATGTTATGATTGTCTATCTTGCAGAAGGGAAGCAATTTTCAGCCAAGTAATTGGTACATTTTCTTAGTGCATTATGTTTCTCAAAACATGTTACTGTAGGTGGAGATTAGCATCCCTTTTCTTCAAGAGGAAAATTACTTGTCTTCTATAGTGACTGGAGCTGTCATTCCAAGAGCTGACAAATGTTAACAATCTCTGGAGGTGTTCTTTACAAACATCTCAGAAAATAAATAAATATATTCAGATCAAGGATCCAATGACCAAAGAAAGGTTATAAATGGAAGGAAAATATCACAGTTTGAATATTCATATGCACCATATATCCATCCATTCCACCACAAGCAAAACTATTGTAAAATAGTTTAATTGCCACAATAACAACTAATACTGAACATTGCCAGAGAAAGGACATAGAAGTATTGTTTATAAAACAAAACAAAAAGTTTGCTATACTTTCCGTTTTGCAGGTAATATCAAAGCAAAAACCAAACTAGACAAGAGCTCCTTTCTAGCTGTCCACTCTACTAATCTGTGCAGATTAGCAAAACCCTTAGATCTGCATTTATAAAACAGATCTTTTTCTTTACATTATATATTTGTTCTTCTTCATCACATCATTGTCAATTCAGTTTCTTGAAAGTGTTTACAATGTTCGCAACAACAAAACGTGAAGCTGAACCTTGTTAACCCTCATGCTAAAAGCAGAACCACAGTCCAAACAATTTGCTCAATCAATTTCTTAAACCACAGTAACTATCATACTTCATTTAAACTATGATGCCAATATTCCAAGACTTTGCCTATATGCTTAATACACTTAAAGATTTAAAACTTCAATAATAAAACTCATCTTTCTTTAAAAAATATATAGCAGTACAGTAATATATGGAACACAAAAATACATGCAAATACTTTCTGTTCCTCTTCGCAAGAAATTGTCAATCATAAAACAAGGTACTTTACTGAGAATTGGACTGAGAAACTGTCTTTCTCTTACTCTTTCTGTAATACTTCCGAATAGCATCTATTAAAAGCAGAATCAAGTGGTAAAGCTACTTTTCCCGAGTTGAGACTTTTGCTACAAGCCAACTACTGACATGGCAGATAGCTTTAGCTAAAATTACAGCTATGCATGACGTAGGACCACCTTAAGAGAACTATAATCTGAAGTATCATCAAAATAATAGAAAAAAAAATAGCAGTCAATACAACTCACTAATGTATAATCCAAGAAAAATAGGAAAAGAAGGAACAGACTGGGAGATTCTCGTTATGCTTTCAAAAGTTTTAATTTCTCAATCTCTCACTGTAAACCATTGATAAAGTTTTAATATAAAATTAGTGCCCTATCAGGCGAATAACACAAATATAAACAAATCAGCCTTGCAAATAGTTAGCTCTATTTGCAATATACTATTAGTTAGCTCTTTCAAACAAACCAAGAAGCACGCCACAGAATTCTCAATGTATTTATAGAAACTTCTTCTTGGGAGAGATGGACCTTCTTCATCTCCTGCTCATAGTCAGAATTCAGCATTATGTTTGAGCACATGATTATCACGTGATAGGCTCTGCCCAACGCGCAATTCCATGTGATTCCACAGAATCTAAGCTATGGTATTTAGTGACAACTCACTGAAAAACAGGTTGTGGGAAAGAGGGGATGGAAGACTTAAGATATTATGACTTCAGCCTTACTATAATGTTAGTATCTCATTAAAGAGGACAAAATAATATGAATTCAGGTTATACAAATAGGTGATGTTTTCTAGGGTCAGACTATACCTGTTTTGTGTAGTTAAACAAGAAATTGACAGCTTCAAATGAAGAACTGCAAAATACTTCATCAGATACAAGGCAAAAATTAATGTTTCCTTAGCCCTTTCTCACCTTCCCCATTAGGAGGCCTGAACTTCCCTGTCAGATACAGTGCCTGATTTCAGCATTTTCTTTCAGTTACTGTAGAGATAGTTCCAGATTAGATCCCTTCATTCCACAGGTGGAAGGGATTCTAGGTAGCTCTCTGTGGATGAGTTACACCTGGCCCACCTGAGAAGCTTGTCTCATGTATCTCCCCACACTTAGCCAATCATCTAAATCCTGCAAAGTTTAAGAAACAGAATTATTCAGCAGAATCAGACTTCTAGCAGAAAGGGAAAGGCATCAAAATGTTCTTCTGCTGATTAGATAAAATGGGAGAACAACCTAGACCATTTAAGCCTCTGAAAGGCTTAAATGAATGACTAATTATAATTTATTTCAGTTCATTACATAAAAGTTCGTAGAGTGAAGAAAGGGAGGAAGTTGTGATACCTTGTCAGTGAATGAAAGGTCAGTATTTTCCAAGGATAAGTAATTCCTGAGAGGATGAATATGTATTGTAGAAGATAATTATTTAATATAATATTCTGTATTATATACAGAATACATTCTGACATTATACAGCTCAAGAACCTGAGAAAAATACTGGCTGTTTCTCCTAAAGAGAATGCCACATCCATAGAGCCAAAAGTATTTGATAATTTTTAAATCTTTCTTTTAGTAGGAATGGGATTATTCATTAGTTGACTGAAGCCTGCACTACATCACATGCACCGACTTGCTGCAATGCCTGTTATTAGTGACTTTCTTAATCATAGAACTTCCTCATTTGCAAACAGGAACAGATTTTTGTCATTAGTCGTGGTGAGGTACCATTTAACTTATCCTGGAATAAGGAAGATGCTGGAGTCAGCCAAAGTTAAAACTTTCTGATACTAAACAGCAGGTTGCCTGATGTCTTCAGGATTAACATTTAAGTTCACTGCAGCTCAACTCATTTTGTATCAGAGAAGATTTATATCAAGCAGTGGGAAGGCACATCATCTTCTGGTTCTGTCTTACAAAATTACCATCAAGAACACAGATTATAATAAGCAACAAATAAAAGCATAGTTAAGGGAATATTTCAAGAGCTATCAAAAGTTGTAAAGGTTACTGCAGTGCTAGAAGTATTTTCTAAACATCTCGCTCGTGGAGATACTTCCTTCTTGAAATAGAATTGAAGCATATAGTGTAATGGAATTTTATATGCATGCAAGCCAGTAGCAAGCTACATAATTTGTTTTGTCTTATTCTGAAGTAAAATTTACTGTTCATTTGTCCTTTTGTTCCCACCTTAGGCTGAGATTCCAAACGGTGTAAGACAGTGACAACTGGAAACATTCACAAGGGCATTTTGATGATCTCCTGTTGAAATTGAAGCTTGGTACATACCATATTCTCACTGACATATTACCTTAGAATGGTTTAAGTTGGAAGGGAATGTCATCTAGTCCAACCCCCATGCCATTGGCATGGAAATCTTCAGCATTATGAAGAAAGCACCCGTTTTTCTTCACAATTTTTTCCCTGAAAATAGGTACTTCTACTTTACAGAACTTGAAATTTATATTTGAAAGACCAAGCTTCTTCTTCCTTTTATAAGCAATACAAATAACTATCCTACAACAACCTTTCACCTCCACTGAATCAACTTCAGTTGGATCAACAATAGTTCCGCGGTTCTCCTACCAGACCTTCTTTTCCATTTCATGTTCATTCCAGTGAGGCTGGAAAGTCAGTCAAATGCTAACTACAAGCAGTAAATGCAAGCCTAATTTTACAACAGGCAGTCAATGCCTTTATCGAAGGAATTTGCACCTCATTTCAGACACCATTACATTTCTACCTCACACACAGCCCTGAAAACTACAACTGCATTCGTCCTTCCTGTCAATGAATACAGTACAGAATGAAGGTGGCAGAAAACATGCGGCCGTCTCCTTGATAACCACTTAAGATGTAACTTCTTATGTGAGAAAATCTTATGTGAGAAAATCTGAGCACTAAATGAAGACACATATTCTGCCACGTTAGACCAGACATGTGTTCTCACCACACATCACAACCAAACATTTTTTCTCAGGTATGTAAAATTTTTTTCAAAGATCTTAAGTATTTAAATCACAGAAGCATAAGATGAAAAGTGACAACTCTCCAAAGAACAACAAAACATTTATTTTTTGTTGGTTTCTTTTTTAAACACAGAAAGGTTAAAAAATGTCTACTTCATCAACACGACAGATATACAGACTTTATCTTTAAAAAATGGCAAAGTCTTATATGGAATATCAGTTTAAATAACAGTATATCAACAATGCAGCTCTGACAGCTTACATTAATTTAGCAACAAAGAAAATAATTAGGGCTTCTTCACTTAATCAATTAAAAATCTCTAAAAAACTAGCTACTGAATCAGGAAAGTGGGTTTGGAACAACCGAATTGTTACATGTAAGACCTGCATAAACTTTCTTTAGAAACTACCATGCAATTTTTGCATTATGGCATTTACTTCTTTTGCTTTTTCTTCAAAAATTATTCCTGTTGTGAACATTTTCTGGTTTTGAAAATGATAGTATTAGACTACCCAAACTGAGGAAAAAGCACCTTAAGAGTGAAACCTCAGTAATTTAAATCCTGAAAAAATAAAATTACATTTTCTAACTGGGAAACAACGACAACAAAAACCCCAAGTAAGTAAAGATACTTCCTCTCTGAATATATATTTGATTAACAGCAACTCTTATGAAACACTGATTCATATGCAAAAATATTTTCAACAACACTGAAATACTTAACTATGCAATACAGATACATAAGGAAAAAATAATCTCCAAATCTTCCTTTTGTTCAAATATACAGCAGCAAACATACTTTTTCAAACACATCACAACATCTTAAAGCAAGGAAATTTCACTATGTTAAGACAGAACTTCTTTATTGGAAAATGTTTGACATCACCAAGTCCAAAAAGAGCCCACATCCAAAAAAATCCCTCGCTATTGTTCTACTGCATTCCATTCCTGTTACATCAACCCAATATTTGTGACAAATTAACTCTGCCCTGAAGGGCAGTGAATTTCTATTAACAACTTGTTATGGAGGAAAGTAAAAACAGCACAGTCAAGAGCTCTACCAATCAGACAAAGCCAGCTGTCATTCTGCTTTACTTATACAACGAATGTCTTCAGACCCACACGAGAGAAAGGAAACACCATTTGGCATTTAAACTTGAGGTGCCAGGATGCATTAAAGCAGAAAACAAGCCTGGATTGATTACTTTCATTTTAAAAGGTCAAGAATTGCTAAGTTTGTCTGTTTGTTTGTTTTAATACATTTGTTTTAAGTTGATTTACAAGACAATTGTTTTAAATTGTAAATTATAACCCTGTATAATGGGTACTGCATTAATTAGGTTTTAACCATCTGCTAATCTGAAGAAGGGGGGGGTGTCATGCTTTCTCAAAGTCTGCAAATAAAGACTGCATGTCCCATAAAAATACTAAATCAGATCAAAAGAACCAATATTTATAATGGATTATATATTTGTAACATAAAGTTCGGGGCTTCTACAAATTATGAACATTTTGAAACATTTAAATTTCATTTGAAAATGCCATTTTTGCTTCTTTTATATGACCATTGATTCATCCCAATCTTTTCCCAAGTCGACGTGGAGAGTAGAGCAGTGCAGAGAACACAACTGCAGTAAAATAAGCAGAGCAACTCATAACGCTTAATCTTTGCCGCCTTTCAAGATGTATCACTAAAACCAAAATCAAGCTTAGTCTTAAAATCAAAACAAAGATCTTCTAGAATTGACAGAATAAAACTTATTGTACTTCAACATTTCACTTGGGATTTGCTCATAGACTCAAATAAACCCATAACTGTCCTTTTTCTTTTACAGATCATACTGATCATTTCATTCTTAATCCTAACAAATTTACCACAGGGATGATCAAATCAAAGACAGAAAGCTTATCAGTATAATCAGTGGTAAAATAGCTGTAGTGCTATTTTCACTCATGATCTCATCTTTGAAAAACAAACATTTTCCAAAAGCATTCCTCTTTCAAGAAAGTAAACACTGTTCAGGCAGCAATGTCAAATTTAAGTCACTGGAAATAAAGAAGGAATCAGATGTCCTGGCCTTATACATAGATGTTCTGGCCTTATACATATACATTTACCATCCCTCAGACTGTGCGATTAATAACATCCAAACCAGCTGCACACTTACTTATCTGGGTTTGGGGTGGCAGGTCCCAAAACCAGAGGAGCATTCCGTCAGAAGAGAGCAAGGGACGGCTGCACAGCTAATGGGACGTGTGGCTCCAGCACCCAGCCCTAGTGCAGGAATCGGCTGATGTGCAGCCACCACTGAAAAACTGCTTTAATTTGGTGGTTATCACCTACCTCTCTAATGTCTTAGTAACAGGAAGAAGCATAAATACATGCTTAAATATGCTGCTGACATCATACAAAAGTTAAAGGCTAATCTCACTTCCCTCACATCAATTACTCCAACAGAAAATAGGTACGGAGGCGGTTCTGTCGAATCTGACCTTCACAGCTGCATCGCTCTGCAACCGCTGGCCAAAATTATTGCACGCATAGTTTTCCTCCCCTTCCCACATCTCAATTTTCCATGTACAGCCATCTAATTTCATCTCTGGAGTTTTGAGTAATAGAAATATTATCACGTGGGTTAAAATGTATTTAAGTAAGCTAGTTCAGACCTAATTAAATGTTTCAGGAAGACTCTGTGGTAGAGCATGATTAGCAACTTCTCTACAGGTAAAGCTGCCACCACACAGTATATACAAAACCTGTGAAAAATTGCTACTACCTCCATCATGCTTCTGAAACAACCATAGACCAAAGATGTAATGAGAAGCAAATGTAATGCTCGTACATTTGTACTCGCTGTACATCACTACATCACTTCAGAAGTTCTCTTCTGGACCAAAGTGCAGCTGAAGTTACTTATAGAGGTTATATGCTCAGACATGCAGAAATGAATCCAGCAAAATGCTCAAATAATCACCGTGTGCTCTCAAATTTGAGCAATACCTCACAGAAGGTCATGCTCAGCAATGCAATGAGATGTTGGAAGCAAATTAATCTTGATTTGCCAAAACTGCTCACCAGGAGCTGTTAGTCACTCCTGCATTTGCACTGGTATACTTGGAAGTGTACTGGAGTGAAAATATGTACTCTTGAAGCTGCACACTTAGCTTCCATCTTAGCACAAAATTACTTCATTTCTATCACAAGCAACATACTAGACAGTGTACTTTTGGCTTTTGTTATGACTTTAGTTTTGGTTTGTTGTTTTGAGTTTTTTGTTGTCCAGGTGTTTTTTCAGCTTGAAGGCATTTTATTCTACCCTTCCACCAGCAAATTGCTCCTTTCCATAGTGCACTGTCAAGGACAATCCTGCAAAATAAAATGGTGCTAACATTTCACAATGAGATTTTCTGTTGTTGCCCAGAAAAACCATCTGCAAGAAAGGGTTTTCAGAACTAGGTTTGTACACAAAAATAATAATGTTCATATCCCCTCTCCCTCACAGCTGCTGATGATTACAGGCTGGAGATGAAACATATGCGGAGAGGCTGGTTCTGAAAATACAGCCCTTAAATACTGCCCTTTTATTTCACTGTTTCCCTTTTGATCTGACTCTTGACATCCACAGTTTATAATCAGCAAACACTTTTAAAAGCTTTCACATTTAACTCAAAATACAGGCATAAATAGTTCAGCAGAATACAGTGGGAAAAATAAGAGACCTTGGAACCATCTTGTGGCTAGCTATCTCCAAAACCCTGTCTGCCTACTTCACCCAACAGGCAGGCCAAGCGCTATTGGAAGGGAATTTATAATGTCCTCTGGCGATGATAACTAGAATTTCCCAAAGCTGAAGGAGTTGATCACACACCTGTGCCCAAAGCCACCATGTCAGCACTGCCCAGCTTTTCACATGCTGCAGGTGCCTACGTGAAGGGATTCATTTCAGTTGCCGGAGAGTCTGAGCAAGGTAATTTTAGGAATGAAACGGCCTTGGAGTTTAAGCATACCACCCTCATACATTTTGGAATCAGGCACTTGTTTAATGCACAGGCTTGTCTTTAAACATAACCTTTGGATGCCGATGTTACATTAATGGTGAGCACCATCGGTGCATTAACATGAGAGAGAAACTGCTCACGCTTCGACAGGATGAAAAAGTGAACAGAGTTGATACAAACAATTACCAATATCTTTCTGACTAATTTAACAAAATCATTCATGCTGGAAGGCAGTTCTGAAGGTCACGTTGTCTAAATCCCCTGCTCAAAGCAGGGTCAACTACAGTAAGTTGCTCAGGGCTGAGTCCAGTCAGGTTTTGTATATCTGCAACAATTGACATGCCACAAACTCTCCAAGCAGCCTGGCCTAGAGTTCAATCACCCTTAAAGAATAAATTCTGATTGCATTCAAACAGAATTTCTTGTATTTCAGTTAGTGGCCATTGCCTCTCATGTTGTCACTGGGCACCACTGCAAAGAGCCTGGCTCCATCTTCTTTATTCCTCTCCATCATCATGTGCTTACACACATGGGTAAGATCCCTCTAAGCTTGCCTTCTCCAGGCTGAACACTCCCAGCTCCCTCAGCCTCTCCTCCTATGCCAGGTGCTCCAAGCCCTCCCATCTTCTTCCTGGCCCTTTCCTGGAGTCACTCCAGTAAGTCCATATCTTGTACTGGGAAAGACAGCACTGGATCCAGCTCTCCAGCTGTGTCTCACCAGGACTGAGGAGAGGGGAGTAGGATGAGTAAAAGTGTAATTTTAACTAGATTCAGTGTTGCACACATCTTTCCTACATGACTGTGAAGGAATAACCAATCCACAAGTGAGCTTTCTCATACTTCTGAATAACAGGGTTCGAATATATACTTAAAATGTTGTCATTTCATTTAGTTCACTTTCCTGTGAGAATAAAACCACTTCAATCTGCTTATCCTGAGGTGTAAGCGTGAAAATTACCAAAATCTTTGTGCTTGTTACCACGTAACCCCTAAAGTGCAATACAATCAAAATTGTCCTTTTGCTTGGCCAAGTCCATCAAGCTAATGCCAAAAGCAGTACACCTGAACAAGTATATTTCTATAGTATCAGAGAATTACAAAAGGAAAAAGAATCATAACTCATATAAAACTATTATCGCCTCCAGCCTTCAGAACTGCCAATACAATAACATTAGATTTACCCTTAGAGGCTTCTATTAATAGCTAGCCTAGTCCATGTAAAATCTACAGGACTGCATTTTTATATTCCTGTATGTATATAAATTAAATACATACCCACATACACAATCCTAAAAAAAGACTCAGTTCATCTTAGATCACAGATCGTGTAAAAACTTCTGAGCAAGCACAGGAGTAAATATAGACAAAGTCTGAAGTTCTTCCTGTGATGATTCACTTGCACAAGACACATGGCAAAAACAATGGGATCTATACATTATGGCAATGAAACTGTCTTCCTCTGTGTGGGCAGTACCTAGAGTGCTGCCAAGGCTACTGAAATACGAACAGAAACAATAAGACTAAAACCAGCTTTTGAACACAAGATATTTACACGTAATTTAGAAAATAAATTTCCTGCCCTTTTTTTGGAAGCTGAGTTCCACCTTATCAGACCACACAGTTCAACTCTTTGTACCAGAATTTTTATGTAAGATCCTACATTACAAAAACAAATGACACAACAGGCATTTTTCAAGGAACACCAGGGTAGTTGTTACAACAAGCCACTTACACCTTAACACGCATACAGGTTCAGGTTGCCTTTTGAAAAAATGCTGGTCTTCTACAATCCATATAAATGCCATTTCCTAATACTTAATATTTTAGAACAGAACCGCAAGAATAAACAAAGGCATGAAGGCATCCCACTTTTGAGAAGAAATCCTTCTTCTAATGTTGTCCCGTGATTCAAATTCTTGCCCAGGCCTCCTCTACACTTTCAGAACTGTATGTAATACTGTATGAAAGGATGTCTAAAATATTCTTGACTTAAGAAATCCTGGAGCGTCATGCTTTATCATAGCCAGTAGACTACCCGTAATCTAACTAAGCTTCTGATTAACTTCAAGTACTTGCCCTTTTCAGCACTGTAACTTTTTTATTTGTCATCTGTGACTACACATATGTATGTGTGTATATATACATATATTTATCAGCAAAGGGTTACAACTGCAGCAGTCAGCAAGTGCCCACTCACCCTGTCCATGCATTAGGAAGATGTTTTTTAGTGGGGTACAATCAGTTTGCACACAGCATCATACATACCACAATCCCATTGCTTCTCTGGCTTACTTCTGGCTGCTATTGTACACCAGGTGCTTCTGCATTAAAAGACAGTTTAGATACCTATTCTCACCTGTTTATGTATTTTAGTCACCTCTTTGCTTTCTTTAAAATATTCTAGACCTAGTTATGAAAAACTAATCAGTCAAAAATCCTATTTCTCTAGCAGTTATTCATAAAGTCGTAGTTTAAAGAACAAAAAGCTCACGTAAGCCTCTGTGCCTTCTTTACCAATTCCTAAAATCCCAGTGTTAAATTCTTGGGATTCAGCAGAAGGTTGTATTTATACCAGGAGAAATTATTCCAAGTTAAGATAAAGAACTAGCAATGAAGTTTAGCAAAGGCAGATTTTCTCAGGGTGAATCCTACCAGCATTTTATCTTCCTCCTCAGTTCCTGGTTCTCAGGTCAGTACTTTATGGAACTGACAATTTAGTTCACTGAGAAACAGGAACGGTTTTGAAAAGTGATTACTTCCTCAACAGTTCTTAATTACTCCAAAACATTAATTCAGTAGGCTGTCACTAGCATAAGCCAGTATTATTTTAATATGCACACTGCTGATACTCCTTCTTTGTGCTACAGGATCTTTAGGTACAAATTTGAATTTGACTTCTCCCTGCCTTGCAGAAGAAATAAGTAACGCAAACGATGTCAAATCTCTCTTTGTTCAGGTATAAAACTTGCTGCTAGAGACTAAACACCGAAGTTAGAAGGCACAGCCTTATTAAATATTAATATTCTGCTAGATTTTTATATTCCATTTCAATATATTTGTGGCCAATAACCATCCATTTTCCCTCACTTGCAGAAGCTGAGCAGGTGTGCAGGTAGCTGGTTTCCAAGACAACATACCGGCAAGGGATTAGAGCAGACACTTGTATGTGTATAACTCTGAATAATGCAAACACTGTTAAGTGATACATTTTTCATTATCCGAACATCACATGATGTTTTATGCCATTTAATTTTTTTTTGCCTGTTGAACATGCTCCTGTTAAGAACCCAATTGAAACCTCACAAGCAAAGGTAATGATAGTTTCATTATAACAATGAAAATACCACTTTACGCATTTCTTCTATGAGCTAGATAAGTAGTTATCCAAACATCTGTTCCATTTCCTACATCTCACACTTAGAAGAACTAAGCAGCAAGACACAGACATTTATAAAAACAAAACTAAGGTGAAGAAATGTACAAGTCTATCAAATATATCTGCACTTCACCAAGAAGGCTGGGTACTTTGAAGCGATACATCCCTCCAGTAATTCTCACCTAGTTGCTCTAGAGAGAGGTACCACTCCTTTAGCAGTATCTTAAGTTTTGTGTTGTTAAACTGTAGGAAACACTGCAGAACACTTGACAGTGTTATATCAATAAGCTATGAATTAGAACATTAAGCAACAACCTGTTAATTAAAAAAAAAAAGTCAGCACATCCACACGAGTGAATAAAAGCCATGTATGAAAAGCTTTTCTGTTCTTCGACATGACTTGAAATGCACCTATTCAAAGCAAAACCTTTACATAGATCAGAATATATATCACTGCATGCTAATCTTAATGGTTCATTTTTATTTTGCACAAACTGCCAGAGGACAGAAAATCTATAGCTTTCTCCACACTTCCCATAGTAACAGCACACTTCAACTATACCCAAATATGTCATCTAGGAGAGCACAAAATAATGAGAAATGGCCCTTTTTTGATCCACTACAAATCAGATCAACAAACTCATACAAGATCAAAGAGCTATATTTTATAATTCAGCAAACCTCAACCTCCACTTTACTCATTACAATCATCCATAATATCAGGGAGAGAAATGCTGAAATTTCCGCATGTGGATGGAAAATGTTAAGTGTTGCTGTCATTCTATCCTCAGCAACATGAAGGAGAAAAAGATTCAAGTACATGGTCCTTCAAACAAGCATTTCTAGAATTGAGACTAGAAGCCAAAGGTTTAAGTGCCACTACTTTGAATTTGCAGATTTCAAAATGAGGAAGATAAAACCTGGTGTATTTTAATGGATACACCTACGCTTTTCAAAGGCAAAGAAGAGCAGAAAAGACAAGTTTATGTGCTTCTCATCCTTCTTCTATACCATAACTGCTTCCTGCTATGAGCAAACCACCTTCCCCTGCCCAAAAACTGCAGCAACGCTTTCCCTGCCTCAACAAACATTTTCAGTGATATTTTAAAATCTTTATGAAAGCCAAATCTCCCCAAAATGCTGGAAGTTACCTGTACTTGGTCTCCTTTCAAACATCTAACTGAGCTCACAAGGTGTAGAGACACCTGGTGGATAAAGCATTTTTAGTAATTAAAATGTAATTTTTAGTAATTAAAATTAAATCCTCCTTTCACATACCTGTTAGTTAGACATCTCACCTGTCCTGGTGCCTCTGAAAGTCCTGCCAAAAATATAAATAATTTTGAAAAACCTGCATTTTCAGCAATTAAGGGTAGAACCTCAACAGATGAGTACTTTAAAGAGGGCTTACTAAGCTTCTACATATTTCCCAGGACTGTGGCTTTAGGGCCTTCAATATCACAGAAAGTCAACATAAATTAGACTTCCCGAGCTTTGACGTGCTTGAGCTTGAAAAACTTTAGATCTTTACAGATTAAAGATGCAAATCCTGGAAACACTTCAGCACACATGACTGATCTTTGGAGGGATCCCATTCAGCTCCATGAAGGAACTTGCATGGCCAAAATTATGCTTATCATTAACTATTTCCAGGATTAGGGTTTTAAATTCTCCTTCAGACTGCTCAGAAAAGATGAGAGACTCAACCTGTCAACTCCTTAATTAGAGTTGCAATTCTCCGACTAGCTTCCTCCAAAGAAACAGCCATCTGTTTCATGTTGCAAACATCCCTAATGTCTCATCCTGCTTTACAGTGTTCTTGTGAGAAATACCTCTTAAAATCAAAGTCCAAATCATGCAGTTACTTGTAGTATTAATGCCATCCATGAGCTCACTGAAGTCAGTGCAACGTTACAATAGAATTATTTTTTTTAAAATTGCTTTAGCTTTTTTGTCACAAACTTCAACAAAATACTAGACAGGCTTTCTCAGTACCCCAAGGGCACCCTGAGCTCTGACTGTCCCTGCCCAGCCCCCTGGAACTCCCCACAGCCTGCCCAGGTCACAAGAGCCCATGTCAGTCCCCACCCCCGAGACATCTGTCCTTGCCCTTGTGATGTGGCAGCAAGGCTGGTCTCCAGCTCCCCACAGCCCTGCCCTGCCTGGCCATGGGACCAAATTCCTAACTACCAACAATGATGGGGGAAGATGAGAGAAAAATCCAGATTAAGTAAATTCCAGATAAAACAAAAATATATTGAAATTAAAAACAGTACAAGGCTATTTCATATTGTAATTTTTAAAGAATCCAACAAGATCTCTGCTGTTGTTACTTTTCATAGAATAATTGTTCCTAACATATAACAAATGGTATAATCATAGCTAAAGTTTATTGCCATAAGGTGGCAGAAGAGTAGCTGCCTCTTCCTCCAGAATTTCATGTTTGTGGTGGGTTAACTGGGCAAACACCCAGATCCCCACCCAGCCACTTGCTCACTTCACCTCTTCAGTGTGATGAGGGCAGAAAATAGGATGAGAAAACTTGTGGGTGGAGATAAAGGCAGAGATATTGCTTACTAATTACCTTCACAGACAAGACAGAATCAGTGTGGGGAAAATTAACTCAATTTATTGCCAAGAGAAATGTAGACAAACATTAAAGCAATACCCTTCCTCCCTTCCCTCCCAGATTCTACTTCAGTCCTCCAGACTCTTCAATCCCCCCACCCCTGAGTGGTGCAGGGGGAAAAGGGGGACGATGCATTACAGTCAGTGCACAGTGGTTCCTCTCTGCCACCCCTTCCTTCTCACTTTTTTCCTCTGCTGTGGTGGGGGCTCTCCCTAAAGGCTGTTATCCTTCAGGAAAAATTTCATCTCCAGCATGGACTGCACTTCGGGCTGCAGTTAGTATCTACTCAGGCACCATGAAGCATTTCCTCCTCCTCCTCCTTCTCCTTCTTCTTCTCTGATCTCCGTTTCCCTCTGCTGTTTGTCACACTTTTTCCCCTCCTCCTCTTATGTCTGGTATTTTTTGCCCCTTTTTAAAGGATTTTTTTTGCAGAGGTGCAACACCTGTGGCTGATGGGCTCAGTTGTGACCTGTGGTGGGTCCACTGAAGTTGGCCATGTCCAGCATAGGGCAGCCCCTGCCTTCTTCTCACAGAGGCCACCACTGCAGTCTCCCACCCTCAAAACCCTGCACAGACACCCGAACAGCAACCAGACACAACACCACAAAGTTTCTGGAAAGAAACAGAGAGTGAACAGTATACCTAGAGTCTCAAATCTTGGGCAGAAGTTAAACATCATGTCATTACCCACAAGGAATTACAGATAAGAACAGGGCAAGAGAAGAAAACAACCTTTGTGCCTGCAACACAGAGCTCTGGGATGTTAAGGAGTAGCAGAACAGAATCTGCTCTCTCAAAATAGGACCAGAAAGAGAAATGCTTTGTTTTAGCTCTTGGGGTTGGGGGCATGGTTTACTGAACTTAAAACCTGTCCACCTTCAAAATATAACCACGATTTCTCAAGTGCATTTACAGCAGTAAGACTGCAAAAGGTGAAGCTACGCTGACCTCAGTAGCAGCACAGAACAACAGCTTGTGCTGGAGAGATCACAGGTGTCTGAATAATTACCCACTCTGTTCCACACAACTGCTTTCCCTCCAATCACTTCAGAGCTTTCGGTTGATGAGATTTTTTGATTCTCAAACTTCATTTTATTGTGCTCATGTTGTGATCAATTATATAGATTGTAAGTTAGGGCATTTGCCTAAGAAATTGTCATTTCAGTTATCATCTCAGCTGTTGTCAAACTTTGGCCTCTAAGCTTTCTTCGTTAAAAAACATGTTCTTGTATCAATATATACTACATTTGCCTACAGCCTTTCCCTTGCTGAAGGGGACTCTCTTGCAGACTTTCAAAGAGGTAACATAACCATGCCCATGTTCAATTTTAATTGCAACAGAAAGAGGTATTCCCTGTGGTCTTTGGCACTCCTAATATTATAGAGCACGGACTTCAACTGAGAGTTAATCAGATTTTTAGAAAAAAACCCAACATATTTGCACACACAGTTTTAGTTTAAGCTTCCATAAGATTCTAATATGTTATAAAATATTTTATTTCCTTAAGGTTATGTTTGTTATCTGTTTAAGCAAGAATCTAATTCTACAGTCTTAATAATAAACCTAAAGCATTTAAACTAATAGCTTTAAGAGATTCAATATACATATACCAATAATGGCCATCCTATTAGTCATTATCACACACACATAGCTACTTGTACAAACTGTGATGGCCTCCAGTAAACAAAACATGAAAAGAAATTAAATTCTCACACCAATACAAATACAACTTGGCAGCTTCTCATTCATAAATGATGCCATTTATATATCAAGGTGATATTTTCAGACAAAGGAGATTATAATACCCTACAGTATCGTCTTTCCGTATGTTTTGGGTGGGGTTTTTTTGCTTGGTTTTTAAATCAAAGCTGTAATTTGATCTTCTAATTTGTTACCACAGCCGGGAACTTCTGAATTGCAAAACACTAAGTTCTGCATCCTGCTGTTGATTCTTCTTTCATTAAAGTAAACAAACATTGCTGGTCATCCTCTCCAGCTTCTCAAATACCATAGATGTAATCAACCCCATAGTCCTATTGAATCCTGTAGAGTTAAACTGCAGGATTTCTGATAAGGTTTTTATCAAATTCAGTGCCACTCCAGAAACCGAGCATTAATAGTGTTTATAAAACTGCTCCACCATTTCTTCCCACCAACAGGGGAAAAAAATAATAAACCAACTGTACAGATTATAAAAATCTAGTAGTTGTCTTCCACACTTTACATCTCTAAAATTGGCAGAGTTGCAACTGTTTCACATCTCTTTCTTCACAGCAAGACACAGTTACAGGCACCTGTAAAGGAAACATTTTCAGCTGAGAGATCTTCCAGGGCGAGTTCTTCCTGGGCATCCATTTCCATCAATGCACACACAAAGATGATTTGTGTTACAACATCCTCAGTGGCAATTTCTCATCATGCTCTCTCCTACATGCCTGACCATCCAGAGGAACGGGTAATTGCTTCTAGAGTTTTGGCTAAACAGAGTGGCTAAAGTTCAGCCCACATGAAGCAGAGGCAACACAGACAGAACAGAAGAAAACAAATGTAAAATTTTAGGCAGAACTTCAACTCATGCCTCAAGGGTTATGCCTCCAGTGTGCATGACATGCTGAAACTGTGTTTTGATAGACAAATAGGAAACAACTAACTACATTATTTCTGCATACACAATCATCTATTGTTGATGCTCAGTTTTACCACAGATGTAAAACTTACCAACATCCTACAACAACCTCTGGCTGTGGAGCAGAACAACAGGAGACGTAAATCTGGTGTGAAACTGAGTTACGAGATCAAGGTGATTGTCAATGGGCACAGGGAACCTGCAATAGCAGGGAGCTACTTAGATGTGTTTTCTCAGATGATCCTGGAAGTGGAAAGAAGGTAGATTGCATCTACAGCTCAAAAAAAAGAAAAATCCCGTTAAGTTCTGCTGGCTCCTGGCAATCAAGCTGCAGAACACTTACAGCCTACCTAGCGTTTGTATAACATGGTCGTGGTACATAATGCACACATAATGAAACACTTATCCTTTCCTGTATACTAAGAAAACACATAGGTAAAAACACGAACCTAAAGCTCTTGCTATAGAGTTATCTCTACCTATCAGAAGACTTCTTCCACAAACACGTTTAATGTCATTAAAAAACCCATCATATACAAACACACACGCACAAACAAGCTAATCTCAGGAAGACAAAACAGCCACCTATTGCAGATACAGTTCTAGCTAATCCAGGTTGCCTTTTTCTGGGGTGGGGTTTTATTTTGTTTGATTGTGGGGGGCGAGGGGGATTTGTTTGGTTTTTGTTTGTTTGGGTCTTTAATTATTATTTGCTTGTTCATTTGTTTGTATTTGCCTTTTTTTTTAATCCAATAAAACTGGATAACGGGTACATGAACCATTATCATGGGGTATTAGGGAAAAAGGCATGGCTTTCTGAGCAAAACCACAATCCACATGGAGTCACCTTAGGGACTCACCTCTTGCCCTGATTTGGCCCTAACAGACCTGTACTGATGCCTGCAAAGATGCAGGTGGATCTGCACTGGATCCTTCAGCGCTCTAGTTCTGGGAAGACTGGCCAACTCAGCAGTAGCATAGCACGATAATCTGGATTCATTTCAGGTGTAGTGCTCCAACCTGACAAACTCCAGAAACTCAAGCAGCTTTTTATGGACCTGACCTGGCTGTACAAGGGCTTGCAATGTCAGGTGAAGTCTAGAAACCATAATACTGTTGAGATGACTTGAGAACAATTCAGTCTGAACTATGCAGCAGTGGAGCTACCAAACCCTGCCAGAACAGCAGGTTCTTCAAGAGACCAGCTCTGCCATCTTCTTTTGTAGTCTGACCACACACTGATAGCTGGAACCTGATTGTATTCCTGTGCCGCAACACAAAATGTGGTCATCTTCTTCCCACTACTCAGCACTATTTTCTTATTCCTGCTTTCCCAACCTCCTCTCACAATGATCACTAACTGCTCACCTCCACTTCTGCATCTTCCTCTGTCCCTCTGTAGAGGAGGAGAAAGGCCAATTGGCAGACACCACATGATGCTGAAAACACCAAACCAGACCAGGCTGGAGAGCTAAATTACGATCAAGCTAGTACAGTAAAGCCCTCATCCTCCTCCTCAGGTCACAAACTGCTTCAGCCTCTTAAGTGTTGCAGTTTGTTGGGTGGATGGTTCACAGTGTAGAAACACATCTTACAGGAGCAAACACAGACCTTTGAGTAAAGCTAGCAGCTGCATCATCTCACTTGCAATTGCTTCTGTGCCCTATTAAGTGAGGTACCCTTGCTTAATTTCTGTGCTTCCACAGAAACACTAGATGAAAACTAAAAACACTTCCCTGCTGCTTTGCAGTTTTAATTTGCTTGCAGAAGGTAACAGAGCATACATGAATTGTCCACACAGAATGAGCCTGATGCAGTTTAGATTAATTGGGGACTCACTGTAAAGCTCGGACCTTGGCAATTAGAGCTGGCTAAATTTTTTGAAAAAGCATGCTGCTTCTGCCCGCACTCCAAGATTGGATCGTCCTTTGTGTTTGAACTTCCTTCAGAAAGAAAAAGTTGATACTGAAAGTCTGCAAAGCTTCTAATTGCCAGACTTAAAAAAAAA
>VXBJ01003865.1:601771-615141 GCA_013400055.1 Nycticryphes semicollaris | reverse complement strand
AAAAAAACCACCCCAGAAAGATAGATCAATGCATTCAAATTCTTCCACAGAAATGCTTCAAAATTCTGGGGTTTATTTTGCGATGTGCTCCCCTGGAAATGAAGTTGCTCTGGAGCATTTCAGAAATATTGGGCCTTTTCCTCAGTACATCATGAAAGGCCCAACATGAAAAGGAGTATCTAGCTTCAGATTAATGAAATTATCTATCTGCAGTCCATACTACTTGTTATAGTGGTACATGCCCTTGCTCTCATAGTCTTCTCTGTTATTTGCAAGACAACCCATATCATCCTTCCACTCTCCCACAATCTTTTTCATTACTTTCACAAATACATTTAAAAAGCAAAGACCCTCCACGATGTGTGCGCACTGACGCTGAATTTCTTGAAGCTCTTGAATAGCTCAGTGCCAGAGCTATTAAATCAGCCTTAATCCAAAGGAAGAAAGTCTTGTAAGAGACCCAGCCCCGACTGTATACTTACTCCAAGTGAAGGAGAAACAGTAGGAATCTCACACATGGAAAAAGGTAACTGCAGAATTCCTTCTACTGTCCTAAAACTCACAAGCACCTACATCCTCAGAGTTCAGGGGATACTGAGAGGACAGTACTATTGCTGAAAATGAACCAGACAGACCATAAAGAGAATATAGAGTATGAGACAGTCTTTAGCCACCTTTTAATTAAAAACAAACAACCTTCCCACCAAGAAAAAAAAAAAAAATCAAACAAACAAAATAACCCCAAACAAACCAACCACTCCCACAAAGCCTACCACCCAGCTCATGGAAGAAGCATGAAGTTCTTAAATGGAGTAGGGTAGGTTTCACATGAAATGTATACTAAATCCCAAAATAAATTACTATCTGCACTCATTTTCAAAAAAACAAACTGATGCTGAACAGTGGGCCAGACACATGACAGCTACTAAGAATGAGTACTCAGAGACAGAAATTACTGAGAAGGAAGCAAAATCTAAAGAGCTTATTACTGTCAAGTCTGGGTGGCAGAACAATCTTAATCACAGGACACCGAAAGAACTGGTACATGAAATTGCAAGTCTGATAGCATGGATATTAAATAAATCCATCAAATAAGGGAGTACCATATGACTGAAGAAAACCAAATATGGTGCCTATACTTAAGAGGAAAGACAGAGGGGAAAAAAGTCATTTTGGTAGTACAGACAGATCAGTCATTTACAGATAGCACTCAAATCTTGAGGAAAGAATGGAAAACAAAGGAAATCAAATGAATTACACAAGACTGATCATGCCACACCAGCCAAAAAATCTTTCTTTTCTATTTTATTCCCACAAAAAATGTTGTGAATGTAATCTATCTGGATTTTAATAAATCATTTGCCAAAGCACTACTACATAAGCTAAACTGGAAAATGTCAGCAAAGGTATAAAATGTATAAATCAGATAAACTACTTAACGGAGAAACAAAAATAAGTGGAAAGTACCAGACAGAAAGCTCCTTACTGAGGAAGTTCCTTCAGACTGGTCTACAAGGACATGTAGGTAAGCATCAGAAAGGAAGAAAAGTGTAACAATGAACAAAAGACAAGGTTTAACAGTGCAAGATGCAGCACCTGTAAGAATTGCTATAGTGCAGGATGACTATCCGAAGTACCAGCATGGCACAATCATGAGACCAGGAAAGTGCAGCCATGAGAACTGGCAAATGCAACTGATGATGCTTTCGGAGCAGCTTTGGAGAAGGGTCCTGAGATAGGCCAGAGCTTTGAGGTGGATCCCATCATACTGAACCTTCTAAAGAAGACAAGTTTTCTGCAGCAGACTTGGGTCTTCAAGCTTAAGAAAGCTAGATTCTATCAGAAAAAAAAAAACAGAATGCTTGAACAGGGAAGACAACAGAAGTAAGAAGGAGCTATACCCTGGGCTCCTCTTGCCCACTGACCCCCTCCCAGGGCAGGTTTCTGCTTCCTGACTTGATTATTCAGTAACTTTCTATACCACAACTAACTCCACACAATTCTCTTGATGGCCAGGAATCCCTGTGGTCCCCACTACAGTTTCTTTGCATTAGCATCCCCTCCCTGCTCACAGAGAAGCTCCTCTGCCTGGGCATTACCACAGCTCCCCACAAAGGAGCAGCCTTCCCCTCCCTTCTGCAGGTTGGGATCTTCATCCGGGCTTCTTAAAGCTATTTAAGCACAATGGAAGCAGAGGAACAACAAAGACCATACATCACAAGCAGCTTTAGGATGCCATCGGGAGCATCATCCAGGCAGGTGGAGTGCTTTAATTACGAACAGCATGAACGATTCTGGTCAGCCCACCATGGAAAAACAAACTCGGGCCAGTGCAGAGAACTCCTAGGATACTCACACGAGCGTGGGGGATATTCAGGGCACACGCCTCCTCAAAATCCTGGGGGCAGCTGGCAGCAGAGCTAGGCCAGCACAGCACATGACACAAGCAACAAGTTCCACCCAAGAAGCTTCTTGAGCATTAAACTGGTTACCTGCCACTGACTTTTACACTGTGGTGACTGTGCTGCTAACACCAGCAAGCTCAAAGGTATTTCAGGTGCGTCTACAGTGGCATGCCTGCAGCAACAACTCTACTATAGCATGCTCAGGCATTAAAAGCCCTGCTTTTTCATGTAAAAAACACCATGATTTGTCTAAGCCCAGGTGAGAAAAAGCAGTCCTTCAAAACAGAGGACAAAGAGGAATGTATGGGCACCTGTTAATTATGGTACAAATAAATTTAAACTCAAAATTACAGGGGTTTGACTGTGAAAGAGTCTGGTTCTAGAGCAGCTTTTCAGTAAAAAGAAACCAGGGAAAATAGCTTGACTGATTCTGGAGCTAGGTTGTTTTTTATGAGAAGCTTCACCTACAGAGGCGTGCCTGACCCTGTTTTCAAAGACTGATCCTGGTGATGGCATGGCCCTGCCCACCAGGCTCAGCACTAAATCAAGCCACATCTGACCATGCCACCCCATTCCCACCTCTTCTTTCCCTTCCACTCGTGTGTGTCACTTACCTGCTGTGCATTTCTTAATTCAGATGGCAAACCCTCCAGGATCATGACCTGGATACTTCTTAGGTATACATATGGTTCTTGACAGAAGTCCCAGCAAAGCCTCAAGGCTATACTAAACACACTTAAAAATGATGCAGCCATGGATCAAACAGTGGAGCTTAACAGGTCAGCAAGATCCATGAGTGTGACTAGAGAAACTGGTGTCTAACACAGCAGCTCAGCAGGAAATGAGACTGGCTGAGCTTTTAGACAACACCATTTATACTTGCTGCCTCCTGTATGGAACTGGTAAAACCCACACTACAAATTCAATCACATAAAACATTACTCAAAACCCTTTGAAAATATGTTAATTAAAAAAAAAAAAAACCAAAAACAAAAACACAACCAACCAAACTCAACTGAATTCTTGTTTTGGATAACTTTCATCCCATTTAAATCGTGTCTCAGGTGCACGTCTACTAATAAGAACATGTTTTCCCAAAACAAGGCAAGAATGGAGTAAAAATAGATATATAATCAGAGCTCAAATAAGTTACACATGAACACTTTACCAGACAAAAAGTATAAACACCCTCTCCACCTCAGTGCCAACAGACACTTGTCTCTGCATGAGAGAACTCAATGAGCAAACGCAGTGGCAGCGCTTGCACTATGCAGGCGGGCAAAAATCAACGTGCAAGACCTGGTACCCAACCCCTGCTCCAAAGACAGAATTTAGACTCTCACGGCGATCCCTTCCTCACACTTATACGGTTCCGTGTAGAAACCAGAGAGGAGTAAGGGTTGAGGACCTAAAAAGAGTTCAGATACACATCTCTGAGCAGCCACAGCATCTTCCAGTTAAGCTCTTGTTTTCCAAGGCAGTCTCCCTCCTTTTTCCACCCTGAGTCACCAGGGTCCATGGGCGAATTCCTACCATCTCATTCCTTCCTTCTTCCCACCTCCTGACACAGCCTGGCTCGTATTTCTTCTGGATTTAGACAACCTGATGGCCCGCTTGGTGCTTTGGAAACAGAAGCCCCCTTTTCTGTTTCAGGATGCAATTTAACCTCACCCTGCAGCCACAGGGAACTGCTTAGGAAGGTCTGTTTGAGCTCCCAATAAGCCTGAGATGCAAGATTCTTCCTTGCTCAGCAAGGATAGGCCATCCGCTATTTAATTGCAGGGAGATGACAGGTAAGCTTTCAGCATTTTATTACTGGCAGATATTTTTCAGAGACTCTTCTAAACTTGGCAAGAATTAAATAGAAGCAGCAAAAGAACCATTTTCCTCTAAAAATGCAGGCTTCTGCCAAACCTACCCTGCAAAGCCCATGACACTGTGGTTGCAAGTGACAAAACAAAACATTTTTTTCCCCAGAAATTCATGCTTAAAAAGAACCCTAAACATTTTGACGAGACAACAAACAAAAAAGGCAGCTGGCATGAAAAACTTCAATCCCAATGCTTAAGAGTTTACTACAGTTTACCAGGAGGACACTTGCAGGTGACAGAAAAAGAGTATTTCCATCTTACAGTTCAATAAACTAAATGTTTTTGATGCCCTGAGTCCCACATTAAACTCATTCCAAAAAGCAAACTACATGTACAGCAAAAGATGTTTACTCTAGCAGAAATATCAGAGACCATTTAGAATTAAGAAAACTTTACAGATAGGGCTTTCTTCTTAATTTTGGAAGAGACTAGATAAACTCAAGAAGGGTTGTCTGCTACAGATGAAATTGGGATGAAATTTTTGGCCAGAAAAAAAACCACATGATCAGCACCCAAGAACTACTTTCAGCTTTATGGAGACCACAAACAGGAGGCTTACAGAACAGAAATACCAGATCCAGCGGGAGCTGCCATCAGCAGAAATTNACAGATAGGGCTTTCTTCTTAATTTTGGAAGAGACTAGAAAGAAAAGAAAAAAAACCTGCACATTGGCTAAGATATAAACATAAGATTTAAAATCTAACTGTGTTCAGAAAACCAACTAACAGCATATGCCAGCCTGGTACCCATCAGACTGGTTCCCTCCCTATACTCCAAATCCCAGTATCATGCTGAACACACCGCCTTAACCAAACCGTGGCACTGCAAAGGCCGTACCCGTCAGAAGGCACAATTCAGACAGACTTATACTAAGATTCCAGCTTATACTAAAATTCCACTTATGAAGAGACAAATTTCTCCTATTTGACCAGGTTTAGGCAGCTCAACAGTAGAAGTGATGATAACTAGCCCATGCAAGTGTTTCCATTCGTGATGGCAAGGCTAGAAGCGAAGGAGCATTAGAGGAAACAGCTTAATGATAGCAACCCCTGCACCTTATAGAAGAGGGAACCCAGGTAAGTCTTATTGCTGTTTGCAAAGTATGAAGAGTGTACACACAACTTGTCAAGTTAACCAAAACTGGCCATCCTTCTGGACTCAGATGGCTGAAATCACAGGCTGAAGCCTGACAGTTTGTGCTCCTCTAATAAATTCTGAGCTTGACAGAGTTTCAACCATCTACAGCACAGGGCTCAGAACATGGAAGGGGAAAGAACTGTATTACTGCTCACTGGTTTCAGGGATGTGTGGGGAGACTGCAAGTGATGGTGGGGAACTCGAGGAAAAGGAGAGGTACTGAAGTATAAGGGCAGCTGGGGAGCAGGGGTGAGGGATGTCAACTTGGGCGGATGGCTCACGGGAGGTTCCTATTATAGGAAACCAGACTTTGTTGACTCCGATATGCAAAAATTATTGTTTCTTTGTTGGCTGTGGGTATGTCCCATGCAATCCAAATTCACTGCGGTGACGTATAAAGAAAGAGGGAAGGAAGAGGTATAACACAACATGTGCTCTGTATCACACTCTGAAAGCCTGTGCTTCCAGCCCCCACTACTCATCCATACAGCCTTTCCCACCTTCACTCCTCTCCATGAGGCAGTTTTACATGGGTGTGAGGAAAAACAAGGCTTCTGGAGCACACAGGTGGGACTCTCACATCTAATAACTTCCCAAATATTACTGCAAATCCCTCACCATTCTCTCCAGAGGCATCCTACTCCACTTATTATTTCATTTCCTGTTTGTTCTGTTGTAAGTTTCCTTTTATTTAATTTCATGCGGCTTGGCAGAATAGCATCAAGCAATTAAAATGAGGCACATATAGCACTCACAGAAATACTGCCGAAGCCTCCAGTGTTCTCTACGTAGTTTGAATTAATTCACATTTCACAGATACAGGCCTACAATGCCTCTTTCACTCCGCACTTCACTCCCATTTGCAGATATTATGGTTAAATTATATAATTGAATCAATATTCATCAGTAAAACACCTAATTACCCACCAGTTTTATACCTTCAATGGCTCTCACATTAAGAGTCAGCCCAGAGATGATGTGAATCCCAAGGCAGGAGAGTTTCAGCAACCAGAACACAACCATTGATCTTGGCACACAACCACACATTAGGCTTTCGCTCACTGTAGAAATTGTTGGAGAAATTGCTCCTTGAGTGTGGGACCTCACCAAAACATAACCTTTAATTTAAAAAAAAAAAAAAAAACAACATGAACCCACACGAACCCACAGTCCCCTTTCTCACAGTCATGAAATTACCAACATGGCCCAAATTAAATCCTGTGCAATATCATCTTCCATACTCTGGAGACAGTCTGAGCAAATCTGGAAAGTTAAGAACAGTCGTTCATCTAATCAAGTTGATTCAGAAACCTAAACTGAGAGAAGGAGTAGCAGGGGAGGCAGGAAGGTCTTAATCAATTTTGCATCCCTGATGAGCTTCTCAGGAACATCCCATTAAAAATCTCAGTGTAAATTCCAAACCGCTGAAGTGCTCACTGTCCTTTACTAAGCTATAAAAAGTCCACACTCTTTCCAGCCTCCTCTTCCAAAAATCAACTATGTAGTTAAGCAGCGTCAATATAAAAGCATAGCATCTTGGCAGCAGAATATGAAGAAAAAAACTATATGAAATGGAACTCAGTTCATAAGTTTCAGACACCTGTTTACATGCTGCACTCATCTTTCTAAGCATCTGTCTTACTTTTCTAATTAGAAATTGCTAAACTTTTTCTAGTTCTTACTGCAAAATTAGACCAGGATATATGCTGTACCTTCTATTGCATCTGGACAACCCTGTCCTAGTGCTCTTTATCCTTTACCACAGGAGCTACACTGAAGGAAAGCTTCACTGCACGTCAGATTTGCCAAGCAACCTTGTAACACAGAACAATCCCTCTGAATTCCATGTTTCAAAATATGAGGCATTTATTCACTGAGTCCTTACAGAAGCACAGTTAAAAAGTGCATGAGAGACTTAATTTCTGAAGCCACTAATAAATATGATCATCCGTAACTCCAAATCACAAGGGGGCACCACACGTACCACGTGATTTCAGTGCCAATTAGCACCTTGTTTGGGAACGAGCTCTCAAAACAACCAGTGCATTATATTATGGAAATAACAGTTTCCCAATTGTTCTAATGAACACAGAACAGGAAACCTGAAGAACAAATCCTCCGCTGGTCCATCTACTTGGGTTGAGCTCTGTTACAAATAATTTCAGCTTTATTACTTAGAAAGTATGCAAGTAAAATCACAATCCATTTGAAAGTAAAATTCACCAGTGCTTTGCGTGGCTCACCACATGACTATTTCGATAACAAAATTAATCACAGGTTTTCTATCTCAGCCTTGGTGGCTTTCACGGTTTCCACTGCTGTAGCAGTAAGACTATACTTGTCTCTGAAAACACTGTCTAGAAGTTAAAGAAGTATCCTGTGTGTTCCCATTATCACAGCCATTCTCAGGCTATGAAACTCTTAAAGCTTTGTATCAATTGATTCTGTCTCTCCTCTAATTTCAGGATAACCAACTCTTCACCTAACGCAGCTTTACACAGAGACCAATTCGTCTTCAGCCAAGCAATCAAGAAATACAGTGAACATAATTATTTTAATTTTGAAAAGCTACTGTTCCTTAAAACAGGCCAATATCCTAACTTGTTTTAAATTTATTTATAAGTTTTGCAGCTTAAGAAAATTAGAGGTTTGTTATTCTGCCCTGTCTCAGCCACATATTAAGTGCTTTATTTTCAATTGAAACCACAGGTTCATCTCATCTTGCTTTAGTAATTCATTTCAAACCAAATAACCATCAACCGACACATATGGTCTCAAGCATACGTTTGACTTTGTTTTTGTTTCCCTCTGCTTCAACACCTCCTCAGATTACTCAGCTTAATTCTCTCATACCAAACACCCATTAGCATTCAGCCTCGTTTTATTTACTACCTCCTCCTGGCTATCACCCACTTAAGATCTCCCTTATGGTTCTTCAGACCCGAAGCTGTAGAGCGCCAAGCACACGGCACCTGTTTTCCCTGTACGACAAATTCCTGCTACAAGCATCGGGGTGACTCAACTCCAAACGAGCATTAGAACAGCGCTTGCATTAATTGTTAGTTATTTCTGACAGCCCTGGAGAGTCTTCACATGAAGAAATGGTCTCTTGAAACCATTTTAAGCTCAGTCCCCCATTACATGGCGACAAAAGGCCGACGTGAAAGGAAACAAACAAATAAGGGCACACATTAGAAATGTACATTAAGAAGAACTACAGAGAAGGCAAAGAAGATGCCACTCTACTCTGTTTTAACAGAAAATACGTATAGTGAAACTACCATAAACCGAGAAGGATCTTGTTCTAAGGAAAAGACCAAAAAAACCTAATCACCGAACTCCAACTGAATGGTCACAAAACATGGTACTCACTGTTAAGAGTAAACACAGAAAGTAGTTTGCATTGAATGTGAAACACTCCCTGCTTTAAAGTAGAAGATACATTTAAAAAAAAAAAAAAGTGAGAAAAATATAAAAAACAAATCTTTGCCCAGCAGACCCAAGGAAAACCGTCCTTCTGGGAGGGTTATTCAATAATTAGTCACAACACCATGTCTCACACCTTCCTGAGGCACCGGATTCCAGCTAACATCAGAAACACAGTATTCATCCAAAGCACAGTGTTTAAGCCAGAACTTAACCCTAATAATTCAGAAATACAAAGTAAAGCAGCAGTACCTCTTTCTCCAGCTGACAAACCTTGCTTTTATGAAATTTGTGACACTGACTCTTTATTCCTTTATTTCAGCCTATTAGTCAGAAATATACTGCTTTTCTCCACGTAAACAGAATAGCATTAGATTTTCTAGAAATAAAAGCAGAAGCTCAGTACCAACACAGTGAGGAAGAATGAATAAAAGCCATCATAAAGTAGCTAGGATGAAGAAAAATGGCTTAAAAATAAATATGCACAATAGCTTATGAAGAAATATGCATATACACTGCTTTAACCAGCATTACGAAAATATATATAAACTCTGAATCATTGCTTTTGCTTAACGTCACATGTAATGTGGGCGTTCTCGTTTGTTTTAAATGCCAAGGGCCATCACCATTAATAAGCAAACGAAAGATAAAAACAGTCCATAGGCTGGAGGGAAGAATCAGAAAACAGGAGAAAAAGGTATTGCAGTCATGTGAAAATGACTCCATGACTTCACAAGCACCTTGCTCTTTCCTTGTCCTCATTCCTTCAGGCATCCTATTAAACAGCAATGTTCAGGACAGGCAGCAAACTTGGAACAGGGCAGGACATGACTGCAAACGAGCGAAGGGGGGGGGGGGTATATCTATTATCCAGCTTTGAGGTCTTGAATTATCTACCTGCACTTCCAGCCATAACCCCAATGGAGACAAATGTTCCCCCAAGGAATTACACTCCCATTTGTCTCTTCGCTGGTTGGAGAGGGGCACCCAGCAAAGCTGACCAGCCAAGTTCAGCATCCATCCCTAACTTTCTTAAGCTGGCCACACTAGGAAGGTAGCCAAATAAACTCTCAAATGCTACATTCACTTGTCAGTGCCCAAAGTCCTTCTTCAGCCACAGCATGTGAGAAAGTATGCATCACCATATCTCTGGCCAGTGAGCCCATCCTCTCCACGCAGATGGAGAACATACACCCACACACATTTCTCCTGGTCTCTTCCATAGCATCTAGCAGCACCAGCCATCAAACTTCTTCTTGTGTCACACCTACGATGTTACCAATGACACAACATCTCCAAATATATTTTCCTACCCACAGTGCTGTTTTGAGACAACAACCCAAAGGCTCATTGGTTCAAATCCTCTTGAACATGTTACTCAGGTGCATTGCTCTCTCCTCTCCCTCTCCGCTCTTCACTGAACACAAGAACTTAAGTTGAAGTCTCTCTCTCTCAATAAAAAACAGAGGAACAAAGACCTTTGTAATATCTATACCAGCTACTGAGATTTCTTTTCACCCTAGGACTACAGCTCCTGTCACAGTTGCATGCTATCAAAACTAACAGACTACCCCAGGAGAAGCCTGTCTCCTCTGTGGCATCCACAAAGCCATGCAACTCGCTCCTAAGGAGGGGGTGAATGACCACAGAATCCACTGTCTTCAGAAATGGACACAAATTTCCTCTCCCTTCCTGCACTACAGCCATTGCACACATAAACACAGTCTCAGAAGAAAACTCTTGTCAAGTTGAAACGGCTACAAAACAAGAAGGTGGTGATTCAGCTCTGAGGACAGGCTCTGCTGTGCTCTAATAAGCACTGAAGCCTAAAAGAGTGGAAACTGGCGAGACAGCCTTTAAAAACTCACTGTGGCTTTCACTTCTATTTCCTCTCCTACTGACCAGAGGCTGATAGGAAATTTTGTTACTGTTAAAAGATATAAACAAGACAGTTGAAATAGCTCAGAATCCAATCGATACCTTAAATTGTGGCCACATATAACACTTCCAATTACAATTTCTCACCCTGTATAATTAGTTTTAAGGTCATCTGCCATTATTGTGGGTATCATCACTTCCGTAGGTTTGTTTTTTTTTCCTATCACATCAGTAACTCCTTTAACCCGTAAAGAATAGCCTGACCCAAGTCTCCAACAAGCAAAAACAAGCGTATGAATCTATGCTGAAGATCCAAAACTGTTTGGTACTTAAATGCCCCTTTATGCATTTAAGTCCAAAAGCAAAGTGCTAAAGTTGCCACCCAGCCCCCAGAAGCACCTGAAAGACACCCGCTGTCTGCTGAAAGGTCCATGAGGAACTACTAAAATCCTGACAACACTGAGCAACCTTATGCCATAGTTTCCATCCACGCTCCAGAAAGCGCAAAGACAGACTGTCCTGTGACTGGGCTCATTCACAGGACCAGAAAGATGAAGACTGTGTGTGTGTACACATATGTGCACCACACAACGGTGGCCATCAAGAAAGAACAGATTCTATGAGCAAGACTTCTCCTTTTGGAGTTGAGAGATGCTGTCTTCAAAATGCATTCAAAGCCCAGGTCAAAGGCAATGAGAAGATGAGACTGTATGTCTCCACTCCTTTAGAAGAAAGAACTGAGCCGTACAGAGTCCTAATTCTACCAGAGCATGCACTCTCACACCACAGTCACATCTAGCACCTTCTCTTGGTTATCTTGCACAGATGTGGCATTAACAAGGATGGCTGTCCCCCAACAGCTGTAGGACCTTGCATTAAGCAGGGACTATTTTAAGAATTAAGATAACTTCTCTGGTGAATGAAAGGGAATTCGGTAATTACCAGAAGCTTACAAGAAAAAAGACATGTTCTTAGGGTACTTCTCTTGAATGAGAATTTTACTTATAGTCCCTGCTCTACCTGATTTGAAACAGAAATACTGTTTGACCCACTTAAGCTCCGGTATGTAACCATTCATTGCAGCCAAGAGTTGAAACAGGATACCCCACAATGCTGAAAAACTCGCTAAAATAGTTTAAACTACTTTTTCCTTGCTTCATTGCTCGTAGCTTTAGGAAGCTTACTGTTTTCACAGGAGAAGGAAATGAGCCAAGGCAAAAGAGATCACCTGGTAGCATCCTATTTTTTCTTTCACTTCTTCCTTCCATCTCTAGAAAATAACATACGTCCTGGTGAAAGCGTTGTATATTATTTTCCAAGAACAACTACCACCACCACCACCAGAATATCATTAAAGCTCTTTGAAAGACATGGAATAGCAGGATACCACTTCTACGTTACTCCAAAATGAAATTAAACTATTTTGCATCTCTTCAACATAAAGTGCTGGAATGACAATGCATTTAAGGGGCCTCTTCAAATCGGACTTAACCTGCTACACAAAACCAGTTGCCGATGTCAGTATTAACCGCCCAGCATTCCGGCTGGCGCTGGTTAAGGCTGACGCTAATTAAGGACTTACCGCCAGCGGCAGCCACCGCTCCCCCACACCGAACAACCGTGACGCCTTCCCTTGCAAACCCCCTCGCCCGCCGCTTGCTTTGAGGCCGGGATTTACCCACCGGCCCGGCCTGGAGCGGGAAGGACACGCGAAGGGCCGGTCCCACCCGTGGGGCGGCAGCCGGCGCCAGCGGGGCTCGGACGCGCGGGGCGGCCCTGCCCTCTGCGGGGACCGGGAGGTACTGCCTCGAACTCCTGCCTGGCAGCCTGTCCTCCTTCCCGCACTCCTGCTTGGCACTCCGCACTCCTGCCTGCACTTCTGCCCTCCTGCCTGCTCACGCTCTTGCCCGCACTTTTGCCCTCCTCCTGCCCGCTCGCGCTTCTGCCCGCACTCCTGCCCTCCTCACATTCCTGCCCGTACTTCTGCACTCCTGCCTGCTCACGCAAGAGCCCGCACTTCTGCACTACTACCTGCTCACACTCCTGCCCGCCCTTCTGCCCTCCTGCCTGCCTGGGGTGCAAAAATCGGCAGGCGATGGGGTGCGGTACCGGCACCTTCGACTCTGTCACACCGAGCTTTTATCAGCGCGAGTCTAACCAGAAAGCCCGGGGCCCTCCGGGCTCCTTCTCGGCAGTGACACGTATCATCCCCACGGGGTGATAACTGACCCCTGGGGAGCAGAAGCCAAACCAAGTACGGCTCGGCCGCTGCCCGGCCCCACGCACGCCGAGTCGGCCTCCACCCCTCCCTGGACGGNNGGGCGCGCCGCCCCCCCGCCCGCCTCTACGGCCGGCCCCGCTCCGCCCCACGCGTGTCCCACTCCCTCCACGCCGTGCCGTCCCGCCCAGCGCTCACCGGCGGCTCCTGGGGCACCGACGGGAGAGGGTCGCCGGGAAAGGGAGCTGTGTGGCGGGGAGAGAGGGCTGAGATACCAGCGGAGGGTGCTCTGAAAGGGGGTCAAGTGCCGAGGCGTGGCAACATCCCCATTCCCAGATCTGCTGCCTCTCCATGGCCACAGTCTGGCCCCTCTCATGTCCCCCACACTGACCACCGCTCGTCTGTGTTCATCACACAACCCCACATAATTTATT
>VXBJ01003865.1:465988-601741 GCA_013400055.1 Nycticryphes semicollaris | reverse complement strand
TTTTTTAATTTAAAGCCTTCTGAATTTCGATCACTTGAGGTATCGTGCCCTCAGGGAAGTTAATTTGATCCCTGTTGCTGAAATACTACCAGGAGCAGCTGACTGTACTGCTTTCTCCTCCAGAGCTTGCCATGGCAATAGCAGAAAAACCCAATAGGTGGCTGACATAAGTGTATGGATAGAAAAGTTTGTTTACGCTTAGCCTTGGTGTGATGGAGTGGATGCTCATTGAAAGAAGCATTTCAAGGACCTGGAGGGCTCCTGTTATTGAATCCTCAGTGCTGTGACTCTGTGTGTGGCAAGAGCTGTAAATCCTTGGAGAGCTGTTTTCGTTCCCAGATGCTCTTAACACACGGCAACAGTGGCAAGAAATGTCTCCATCTTTTCCTCTGCAGTCGGAGCTGGCTTCTATTAGCCCAGCCTTATGGTCCCTGGAACAGACGTGTTACTACTGAGCAATTTCAGGTAGAGAGAAGGCCAGAAAAGCAGCTTCAGCGTAGAAAAATATGAAACAGCTGATCTGCTGTGCATGGGAGACATTAGAGGAATTATTCTTTTAAGCATCTCGGTTGAGAGGAGCTGTTGCACCAGTCGTTAGGGTTTTCTCTTCGATTGCAGACCAGCTTCAAGGTTGCCATCTTCAAAGCAGATTAGCAGGTGAACCAGGTTAATTGCTCAGTCATCACTAGGTCTGTCTCTCCTTCTCCCTCCTTCCTAAGGATGCTGTCTATGATCAGCAGGTACAGTCAGGTGTCTCTAGCCCAGCATCGATTCTTGGGAAAGGAGGGCAAGATCCGCACAAAGCAGGAATCCGAGAGGTGGACTCTCCCCTGCAGTCATACTCCCCGTCCAGAAAGGAAGCAGCTAAAGTGATCGACAGCGTCGTAACCAGCACTGAATTCCTCAGAAAGACACATCTCCATGGTCCTGTTCAATGCTCTTCCTGATCGCTCTGCTGCGATGTACGCTGAACTGAGGGAAACAGGCAAAAGTCACACACAGAGGAAATCGTCGGTGACATCTAAGGACTAGGTGTGAAATATTTCGGTTTCTTCACTTTGCACTGAGTGAGACCTCTTGACAAAGATGATTACTGGGTGGTGCAGAGCCTTTTGTCGTTTCTGCAAGTAAAAAAAACCTCTTGGTTGTTGTTGGGATTGACACACTGAGAAGCCACCATCTGCCTCCCTCAGCTTGAGGTAACTATTCCCATGAAGTTTGACACACAACTGCTACTTAAATAAGGCAGAAACAGAAGTCAGCTGCTTTAAACACTGAAATAAAGCATACACTACACATCTTGACATTAAATATGCGAGAGGTCAGCAGCCATAAAGTACCTGCAATTAACTACCTGAAATTTAAGTACATTTCAACTTTACAAAGTTCTTTTTTTTAAGAGGTGGAATGATGCTTGTCTTGTCCAGTCCCACTGGTACTCTCATGTGGGTTTTAGACTTAAAGCCCCATATTTCTGAAAAGCATGCCAAAGCTTTCAAAGCAGTGGTACCACTGCCCTCTCTACACTGCCGGGGGGAGACACCTAACAGTCACCAGTGCCATCACTGTTTCCCTCAGAGCTGGTGGAGAAAGGAACCTTTTAAAAAAAAAAAAACAAAAACAAAAACCTAAGCTGCACAAAATATACAGCAAAATCAACGATGGGACAGGCAATTACAGGAAGTGCAGTATCATCACTGGAGAACACTTGTCTGCCCCAGCTGGGTTTTCTGTCGCTCCAGAATAGCACAGGGCAACTCAAGTACCTGTCACTGAAGAGCCGTTAGCTCCCTGCATCATCTCCTGTTGCTCCTGGCTTTTTTGCCTTTTCCTTTCCCAAGCATCAAAGTTACTATGGAAACGAGCAATGGCATTTATGTAGATGCTCCTGAGCCCCACCCAGACGTGCCATGTGAAGTGGTCCTCTGTTCATGGTGTGACCTACATCTGGTGGGCCGCATCCATGGTGGAAGGAAGCGCTGCAGAAGAGGTCCTGGCAGAATGAGGCTGAGAGAGGGGACCCGGAAAGGGGGTCTAGAAGTGGGACCAAACACCTCTGAGGGAAAGGAGACTTATTGCTTCTGCTGTTGCTGAGAGGCAGGGAGTGAGTGGCTTTCCCACAGCTGGAGGAGATGATAAGACATCAGACTCAGGGGACAAATATTTTGGATGCAGTACAGTGACATTCCTTCCCCACACTGGGGAAGATAGTGAGAGCGAGCTCCAGCACAACGTGTGATTCCTTTAAGGCCAATGTGGCATGGGAAGAATTTTGTGTATCGTGGCTTGAGGTTGTAGGGTCTGTTTAATTTAAATTTGCCTTAGTTTTTAAGACTTGCTGACTTTTCTTGTCAAGAGGATCAGCTTTAGTAATAAAATAACTACAGGACAAACCTGCAGACACTTGTGTAATGGTGGAAATTTAAAACTTGAGTGGATGACAGTAAGTAGTTCTGACTAAGCATTAGATAGATCTTGCACCACTTGTTTATTCAGGTAGACTTGGATAACAAATTGCATCAGCATTTGGACCAAGAAGGAAGTTCAGTGATGAGAACTGGAACAGCATAAACCCAGAACTGCCTGAGATTGGAAGCTATGAAATCGGGGGGACAAATCCATCTACTCAGCCCCAAATTTTCAAAAAAAACCCGATTAATTGGGTTTCTCTCCCCTAATTTTTGATTGGCCAGGCTGGTCAATATGAAGAACTCACTATTCAGAAAACCCATCTCACCCTCTGCAACTCTGTAATTATAAAAAATATCTCCAGCTGGACACCTCTGGGTATTCAGCCATTCTGGAAAGTCGTGCTGTAGTGACACAACTCAGCACTAGTATTTATTTATAGCGCTAATTTTTACAAATTAATTCTGAAACACTTCTGCCCTGTATTAGCTAATACGTGTTTTTGTAACCTGTAAAGGCTCTCATATGTAAATAGCCTGTATAGGAAATTGTGTTCTTTCCTCATGTGTCCTTTTCTCTGTGTAATTTCTTTCCTTCTCCGTTACTCAGAGGACAAGTAGGGATGAAAAGAATAACTCAGAATTATCATTCTTGCAAAATAATAGGCTGGAAAAGCATTGTTGCTCAGAAATTTCCATATAGAGACAGAACTTTGTAGTCTACGAAATTGGACGGGAACCATAATAACTTTCAATTAGATGAGCCTTGGTATTTTTAGTGAGAATGAGAGGACAAATGATGAATTCGAGAGAGATGTAGAGCTCAAAGCACGACCACTTCTGCTGCAACTCACACCTGTTAGAACTAAGGGAAAACAGCTAATAGGAACCACAGAAGTTTCTATGGCTACAACAGATTTCACAGACCCCTCAGAGGTACAGTGGCAGTTGTAAACTCCCTCCAAAGGCAGTCACACCTACAAGAAGGCCAGTGACTAGGTGGGACAGCAGGTGATAGTAACCTGGGAAGTTGTTTCCAAGACCTGCTAGTGCTAGGACGTGATGGAGAGCAGACGGCTTAGGACACTAACAGGTGATTTTAGAGCCCCAAGCCAGACGCTTACAAAAACATCGTCAGTCTACACTTCCCTTTGCTTTAGTCACCAGTTGTCTAAACCCAGATTAAGGATGAATAAACCTGGAAGTTTCTGCAGATTCAGTGGAGGTTGCTAAGCTTGCTCTCAACTCTGAGGTGCCTTCTGCACCAAGAATAATTTTTCTTGTGTCATCACCCTCCCTCCACCCCTTCTCATAAAGACGTTTTTGAAAATCCACTACATGCACTACCCCAAAAAAGCTTATTTTGAAAATATTAGCTATGCATTCTAACCATAGGCTAGCTTTCCATGGGAAGAAATGAAAACATCCCATACGAGCCCATGAGTTCAGTAGAAGAGATTATTTAGCAGGACGGCAATTGATGCAGACAGGATACTACTTATGACAGCTCATTGTCCACACTCGAATGATTGTTTCTCAAGGCTCTCACGCCCTCAAAGATACCACTTTTGGACTGCCAAAATGAACCAATAAGGATGTGCTTCCAATGACTTTTGGAATCTTTGGTGAGGATGGTTCCACTGTTATGCCTCCTTGTACTACAGCTGTGCCAGCTCCAAGTATGAGAACGTGAAGCGTCAGGACACAGGTACCGTCTGTACTTTGTCACCAGAGACATCCCATCTCACAGAAAACACTTCCGAATTTTTTATTCTCGTGCCTCTGGCCTTATTACCTTTGCCAGTGCCTGGCACACAATGCTTAAGGGAGAGTATGAGATTCTTTCCGTAGTTCGTTCTTCGAGAACTTGGTAATTTCTGCAAGAGGTCAAGTGAAAAGACCCAGAAGGCACAGCTCTTGCCACACACCAGTAATGGTGGCACAGACACAAGTACACTGGTGGGCAGGCACATAGCGTGTCACCCGTCAGCCTTAAGCATCCAGCAATATCAGATCTGTTATCTTTACGTGCAAATAATCCACAACCGTTTTTCATATCCAGGGTATCTTCTAGCTAGGAACTCCACCTTCTGCTGATGCAGCCTATAAAGCATTTTCCTCCTCGTCCTGTGTTCTGCTCCCTGTGTAGAAAGGGGCAGCAAATTCATCATTGTTGGGGTGTTTATCAACAGAACACAGTGGGAATCAGGCACTGGTGGGCTGATACCAGGGAGTAAGGTTACGCTGGCATTTCACGTGTTTATGAGAACAAACCCATTGGCCAAAAATCAGTTTGCAAACCCTACATTCCTTGAAGCTGCAAATAAACTTCCAACTACATAAAATCCAGTCAGTATGTGCATAAGAGAGAAGGGAAATTATTAAAAAAATTTTAAAAAAGCAGCATACACAGGTTAAGTATTAGCAAGATGCAGGATCTGCAGCTCACCAGAAGCTTAGGTGGCAGGATTATTCCCCCCCCCCCACCTAAAACATCTGCTTGAGCATTATTTTTAACTGTGAACATGATCTCTGTCATGATTGTAAGAGTTTCCAAGTTGGAAGGGGAACTGTACATCTGTTCTTTACTCCAAAAGCATGAGGTAATGTGAACGTTTCTGTGAAAAGGATTCGATGGTCTATGCGAAACCACAGAGGCAGACAAAGGGAGATCACTGAAGAATTTTAGGTAGGCCTCTACCTATTCTTTGGATCAGACTCTTGCCTGCTGAGGCAGAGCAATTTTAGTACAGATTGTTCTCTGTAATAAATAGATCACCACAGCAATTTACTTTTTTTCTCAAAAAGGTTAAAACAAGCTTTATTTTAACATACAAATCAGATTTGTGTACAAGGCAAAACACACCCCTATAGTGGTAGGCGTACTGGGTCTCCACACAGCACGTGTAGCCACTTGTGCTTCAGTAGTCCTGAGATATGGGAAAAAAGCCCTAAAAATCTTTTTTAAAAGGCCAAACTGTCTCCTTTTGATCACTCTTGCTATAAATCACCTCCGTTTGGGAATTACAAAAAAATATTATACAGTTTGAGTCAAGATAACAAAGTAACTACAAGGCAAGTACTCAAGATATTTGTCTTAATTCCCTGCTGTCATCTGGGTAGACCAGCAAGAGCACTTGGGGAACAAAGCAAGAGATGCAAACAGGCAAGGTTACTTCATTAATACTGCAAAGCACATAGAAGACCTGAAAGGTATTTTTGCTGCTTTCAGCTACAATCACCTTCACAGACTGCATGGGCAGTGTCAAGCTTACACATCCTATGAAATTATAAAAAAAAAGTTCTTTACACTGCATGTTAAGTTACTACAAAATAATACCCCCTTACTTTGCTTCCTGTTACCATGAAGTTTTTTGTGATATACAAATATTTAAAAAGCTTACAAAAGCAGTAGAAGTGCAGACATTTAAAGTCCTGTCCCTAATATTAAAGACTACTTCAACACCCTCGTTTTGCTACAAGATTGCATTTATCATTATCTGACATGAAAAAAAAAAGTCTTTTTTTTTTCCCCAAAAAAAAAAGTTAGATAAGGAAGAGACTAGGATAGGGTTTTTTTTTTTTTTTGGTAGTTTTACAACATATAAAAATAAGTTACTCTATATATTATGGCTTTCTCATTTAGCAGAAGAGTGCCATCATGGATTTTAACACTAGATATTTTAGCTAATTAATTCACCGTATTATCAGACTTTCCTTGTTCGAGTTTTAATGATTGTGTGAAAAGAAACAATGAAATATTAGTGGGAAAATTAAGAAGCCTTCAGAACAATTCAAATAGCAAGAAGCACTTGCAGAAGAAGTATTTCAGAGGCAATTTTAATTTAAAATGTTAAATTAATTTTTAAATTAATTTAAATTGAGGTTTTAATTTAATCTCTTGGCACAAATAAAGGCCAAGCCAAACCTCCCATGAACTTCAGCCGTTGGGGCTTTATACTGAGCCGCATTTCAGAAGTGTTTACACTCAGGTACATACCATTACGCTACTGAAGTTAACGATTTATCTTTAATGCATGTTATGTTTATCATACAACTAAAATACTAATTAGTTTTGGTACAGAGCTATGTCAAAAAGGCTACCACGATGCTAAACCCACAAGGTTCAAAACACAAACACAACTGCCTAATATTGTGTTGCCCACTATGAAAAAAACAAGGAAGGAGGGGGGGGAGCAAAAGATATTCGAGTCAAAAACTGAAAGACTACATTTACACAATGTCATATTATTAATGGCTGAGTACACTTACATTTTGAAGTCTAAAGTCGTGTTCATATTGGACAAGCTATGACAGCATTCTAACACATGTAAATAAAGAGAATTCTGTTTTTGCAGTTGAAGTTGTAACAAAAATCTCATTGTGCAGTTAAAGCAGCGTTTGCAACACCAGAGTTCACAGCAGACAAGCACAAATTTCAGACTTAGAAATATAGTAAGAAAGATCATGGCACTGAATTTGGGAATATATTCAAGCTCTAGTTTTACTCAGGATAGCAGAGTTGCCAGCTGAATAAAGTTATCTGAACACTGTACTTTCCAACTCCTTACAAACAAGGCTCCACACCACACAGAAGATGAGCTTTCTCTCCCCTTTTTCTCCAAGAAAATTATCTGAAAGACAAGCTACAGCGATTGTTTCCAACAGCAATAAAATAAAGACGCAGATAGAAAAGTAGGTATATCAAAAAATTCTTACAGAAAAGACATCTGTCCTGGTTTGATTTTATTACAAAAAGGCACTTCACATACTGCTAAAACTCTGAAAATGTACTAATCCTTTTAGTTTTTCCTGTTAGAAGGATGTATTTCAAGGTGGTTAGCGTGAGTATGCAAACGTTCTTTACACAATGTTTGTGAGTTACAAATTTTATAATTACACATAGTATCTTACACTATTTATTTAGAAGACAAGACTGACATTCAAAATAATAGCAGGTCTTCATACAATACTTCGGTGATGATGGATGATCTGTCATAGGCAACACACCACCTGTAGTGAGATCCTGCTAATAAAATTAGCAGTCTAAATCTTTCAGAAGTGAGTCCTCAGTCTTTTGTTTTCCTCTCGTAGTCTCTCAATTTCAGCTACTAAGCTTTCATTTACAGAATACCTTTCAAGTAAAGCGTGCATTTCATTCTAGAGAGAAGAAAAAAGCTCTAATCAGCAGCTATAAAGTTAATTATTCCAGTTTTAGACTTCCAATTTTCATACCCCTTTTGAAAATTAAATAACCTAGATAATACTGGTTTTAGAAGCTTCTGATAAGAAAACTAAGAATTATTTTTTATGCTGACATACAGTATTTTGATCATTAATACATTAGTGAATATTATATCAAAGGATATTTTGCACTTCTTCAGGATGAGAAGCTACTAATGCAGGTTCCATTAAAATGTTCAGTAGCAGGACAAGGTCTTTATAATGCAGATCAAAAGAACAAAGATTCATAAAAAGATGAAGTTAAAGAACACAGGTCAGTATGCATGCACTACCTATAAGTGAAGCTTTCTATTTGAATTCCATCTATCTCCTCCTCACCCCTCACATCAGCTCTCGGTCCTTTCCAAAGGACAGCTGAATTTGTTTCCTTTTTGGTTTTTTTGGGTTTGTTTTATTTTGTTGCGGTTTTTTTAATAACTCCTGGAATACAGAATTCATGATACCTACCCAATGCATATTTTTCCTTTATTTATCAAGTATAAACCAGTTTAACAGATTCCAATTCATAGTTCTCCCAACCCCCCTTCACATCCAATCCTCCCTTTCTTGCTCTTCGTAAGCAAAATTGATTTTGTTTTGAGAGAAGTTGTTGGCATGCCTTGGTAATAACAACATGAAAACTGAATATTACTTCCCACCATGTTCTTTATACATACCAACTGCATATGGAACTGCTTGATCATCTCCACTTGCAAATTCACGATATCTCGATGACATGCTTCTCTGCGGGAAGAATTTCAAAAGAACAACGTTCACTTTTATTTAGAAACCAGTCATTCTTGTCAGGCCTCAGCACCCAGAACTCCACACGTCTTCACCTTCACAACACACTACGAAACATGAGTCTAAAAACCTTTGAGCCAGGAAACGTAGCCCTCTATCGCTTATTTTCTGGAATACTTTTGTTATGACATTGACTTTCACAAGTACCATTTTTTTGGCATATGAAAAACTCAGGATCTTTTCTGTTTAGAAATACAAAAATGTACGTGGCGATACCAACTTTTTTTTTTCCACTTGCAAGCTGTAAATCTCTCTCATTTTTACCATTCAAAGCTGATGTTCTATCCCTCAACCACAAGTATCGCAGAGAAAGATATTTACCCATAACTTAAGATACAGCTTTTCAGTACATCCCTTTCAGCACTCTTTTGTAAGGGGGGCCAAAACATGAACAGGGATCAACAATACATTATCCTGGAGCCCACAGAATGCTCCAGGTTAATCTACATAAGAAGTAGCAGCAGCGTTGTCCGTGAATTGACATGAATTTGTCCACACTACAAGAGCCAAGCTTGGAAATACCCTCTGAATACTACACCAGCATTCCAGATGCTGAGAAAGAACAAGGAGAACATCTCACAAAAGAACAGGCAAGCTCATATGCTCTTCCTGAACGGCACAGCACACTGCAATTATCTGAGGCCAAATACTGTGCTATAGGTACACCAAGGGCCTGAGGAAGTAAGTAATTTCTTAAGTAGACACACACACAGATCTTATTTCATTCTCCTTTCCTAAAACATAAAGCAAACCCAAAGGGAATATATTCTTCACATTGTATTTCCACATGTTATTGTGCTTCACAGCATAGATGCCAGCTGGCAGCTTAGAAACCCAAAGAGGCAGGTTATGTCCCAAAGACTGGAAGTTCCATAAACAAGCAGCTTTTTGGAATCAAATGAGTAATAAGTTCCTCCTGGTCCTTTTCTAAGGTCTTTGGTTTTCCCCCCATTACTGGAAGAGAAATGGATTTCAGGCAAGAGCGATAAAAATCTTTTCCTCAGATTCCAGAGGGTGAAAATTGTATCAATGAGAGGCTGCAAGGGTTCCTTTCCCTCTTACTGACCTCAGTACAAACAATCTTTTATGTTCAATTTCAACGTATCCACAAGTTACAACTGGGAAAAGGGCCAGGACAGCCTTCCAGCCACTCCAGGAATCACAGGTCTGAAGAGAAATACAATTTCTGAGGCTCCAGACCTCAGACAGCAGAAGTACACGAGTGACAAGCGTAACTTCCAACTCTGGGATGTCTGAACACACTCTGAAGAACACAAAATGCAGTCTATGGATTGCCCATGCAAGTTAGGTGAAAGTTACAGTTTTTAATAAGATGTGTGATTATTGCCAAAAAATCCCAAGGGAGTTTTACTATACTATATTCTTTAAGTTTTAAAGACATTTAGTAACATTCAATGTATTTTTCTGTCAGCAGATACGGAACAGCAATAGCACACAGATCAAGTAAAATAGTTGTGCATTGGTTTTTGTCATCAAAACAGCAATAATCACCCTACCCAGCAATCCTTTTCTCCTCCACCATGTCAGTCAGCCTACTTCAGCTTAAAGATGGGTTGGGGAGTGAACCCCTAGATACAACTCTTCTCTCAACTGCTCCATCTCCTTCAAACTCCACCCTAAATCCATGCTAACGTGACTTACTTCTTTCATGACAAGCAGAATGTTAGTTAGGTATCCACAAACACAAAATAACCTGACACCAACCATCACTTAGAAAACAGACATTATTTTAATGACAAGCTTCACCAGTAGAAATACACATGGTATTTTACCTTATACATACCAAGATAACAACAATCAAAGCCAATACAAATCAACTGTCTAGATCAAACTCTCCACAATGTCAAGTTTAAGACAAATTTCTCCTGCTGGGAAAAGGGATGAACAGGGAAAGAAACACGTCACCACAAGGCTTCATGAAAGCAGTTAAGAACCTCATTATGCAGATAAATTTACCATTTGAGAAGCATTCAAGCACTCATTCCAAAAACATGGTAGCAAAGCCATGCATTAAAAACCCTCAGAGACATCAGTCTAATTAGTCATTGGAGCTATCCAATATATATGAAGTTTCATGCCTAGATTTCCAAGATTAGGGCTATAAATGGTGTCAGTTCTAACATGAGTAGAAAAAAATGCTAAAGCAGATGCTGGAACTTCTTACTAAGAAAACATGTCACTGAAAACAAGTATTCTGCATAAATACCAGTACCTGAAGTCATCCATTGTTTCTTGTATCATATTCTGAATGAAGTTTATTTGGATTGATGTCAGAGGTGCATTTGGTCTGCTGCTTCCAATCGTTTCCACTATTTTTTCTGACAATGAACTGGCAACTCCAGCAGCGACAGGTGATGTTATCTTTGGACCTTTACAAATTTTAAAAAAATAAAAAAAAATTCAACATAATAGAGTACAAGAGGGTTATTTCTTATATTTGTCTTGAGGCTTGTCAACACTTTATTTCAAATATTATCTAAAGAAAAGTATTGATTTAGAATAAACTTTTTCAGAGACAAATAGATATGCTCTAGGAAGGCAAACTACAGAAGAATCAAAATTGGACGTTCTGTTTTAAGGCTAAGGCTATTTTATCAGGTTTCACACCAGTTTGCAATCAACCATACCTAAAACTGAGCCAGAATTATCAACTTACTTATTGAGGTAGTACCATTTACTGGTGGGTCATATGCAGGATTCACCTGAATATTCTTCACTAGTCTCTCATTCATATCAGGAGCCTTTAGAGCAGCGGACGATGGTGGAGGACTTGAAGTCACAGATTCTGCGCTTGCTGAGCTTGATTTTGAAAGCTGGCAATAAAAAGAATTTAAAAAAAAAAAAGATTAACCAAATTGCACTAAGTTTCAAGAATGCTCTGTCAAACTTTTTTGGTTGCAGGAATCTACTCACAAATCTATGTTTTTCATTTTATAGCAAGACAGGTTAAAAACTGATGGCTAAAATATTCAAAATTGCCTCAGTGCATATTCACAGAACAGAGTGCAAAAGGCAGGGGCATCTTAATTTTCACATCAAACATTTTGTGGCAAAGGTATAAACATCATTCCTTGCAAACTCAGACTTTTCAAAAGCAATACAGAAGGAGACAGTCTCAGCAGAAGCATATCGAAGATATGCTTCTCCCTCAAGAAGATGAGGGAGATCAAGAATAGGGAAAGAAGAGAAGGTGGAAATGACCTAAAAGCAACAATCAATCGGACTGGGGCAACCAACTAATGATCACTATCCCAGTTTTGTTTCATGTGAACTTTTGTAACTTGAGCTTAAAGGGAGACATACATTTATCCTGCGCTGCTGAAGGCCAATGCACTTAAACTGAACAACATTTTACAGCTTTGTGTCAATACTGTAAACAGAATTATAAAATAAGATCAGCTAGGATGATATTAAGGATTTTTCCTTCAAGTAGTAGTATTCTGTCAAGATTCTGAAAAGAATACTCATAACAAGAATTAGTACAATGTACCTGCTTTAAGACTTCTTTAGATTCTTGTTTTCCAAGACTTATTTTCTTAGTGTCAGTCTCTAGATGTTCTTCCTCCTCTTTAACTGGAGATCCCATAAGTGCATGTAATGGGCTGGACCGTATCCCTTGTGCATTAACACCCACTGGGTTTCTTTTTACTGGTAAGGCAGTGGGGAGCTGTGGGAGGAAATCCATACCCAAAAGGTAGGATTGAAAATCTGAACCTAAAAAGGAAAAGGGAAGGGTGAAACACACAGGTCAACAAACAAACACACATACACACACTAAATCAAACCCACAAGTAAAACGCTTGCACATCAACACAAAGCAAATAAACAAAAAAACAAAACAAAACCTACTCAGATATGTACCCCACAGAAACTAAATCTTTAAATCCAACTTATGCTGTCACTGTCCTCGTGAAAGTAATAAAACATTAAAAGCCTCCATATATCACTATAAAACGCATAAAGGCAAAATAAAATCACTTTAGGACCATACCCTTGAAGTTCTTGTTACCATGTTGTGCCTTGGCACCTCAAGGTGTTACACAATTTCCAGAAAAGTTCATTTGTTTCAGTGTCTGCTTTCATCAGACAACAAAATTAGCATACAAGAACTAGCATAGGCCTCCAAAGGCCTACCACTGGCAAAGAAAAATATACAGAAAGTATGTTTACCATCTCCTTTTGCTTGAGGATCTTCATTCGCTATACTTGTAAGAATATCTACAAAGACAAATTATTTATTAAATGAAAGCTACATCAATATTCATATCATTGCATTGAGTTCATAAATCAAAGACAAATTAAAATACCAAGTAGGTACAGCAGTCAATAACACACACAAATGTCAAAAAGCCATGCTATACGCTGATGAATGATGCTTTACAAATTTTAGTATTAGCAACTTACCATCTCTGACTGGAGAAAACACATCTCCTAAACTACTTCGACCCAAATCATCATAATTCTTTAAATCAGCACTTTTCCCATGATCTGTTTCTTTAGATGGAATCACATCCAAGCTGCAACTATGGGGAAAACCTTAAGAGGACAATAACATTCAGTTAGTAATTCACATTTTCCAGAAATAACATACATTATCCCTAAACAGTCTCACAGTAAGCATGATGCCTGCTAAGTCCAGCAAGCAGTTTAAAACCTTCTACAGATTCCAGTTAGAAAGTCAACTCTAATTTCCTCATTTTGGCTGTCAATGCAGGTGAACATTAATAAGCGAAGATGCTTATTAATAAAAATAAGATACAGTTGGACTCTTCTCCTCCTTTAAAAAGTTGCCAAACTGGAGAATGCACTAATTTTCATATAAATCTACATGATGGGTGCAACAAATTTATGGTGCATCATGGGAAATGAAAACTAGCCAATGCACCTTCTGCTAAGAAAGCAACTACATTCAGATGATCAAAATTTAAATCTATTCTGCAAGAAAAGAAATCTGCTTCACTGGGACCATTCAGAATTCTAAGGGAAATTCTATAAAACATTTATTTTAAAGCCTACCTGATGCTAAGATATTCTCTGCTTTTAACTAATACTAGGAAACCAGAGTGGGGTTACAGTTGCAGACAGAAGAAACTTGTTCCTAGACTTTTCCCCACTCTACCCTCCAGCCCCATTCCTGACCCAACCCAGGGGAAAAAGAGTCAGTGTGTGCATGGTAGCAGGGACAGTTGCCTGAAGAATGGAAAAATATCTTAAGTCCAAAAAACCCCCAGTAATTAACCAAACAGATTTTAGGTAAGGAATGTGTGGAGAAGTGAACTGAACTTCTAAGATAACTTCTTAAATAATTTACTATATTTGAAAACCAGACCAGGACTGTAAGCAAGCTGCTGCTCTTCCCTCACTGAACTCCTAACTCTGAAAGCACCTAGGTTTTGTTTGCAGAAGTTACAATTAAGGCAAAAAGCTTTAGTGCTGTGCAATGCATAAATAAGGCTCCTACAAATAAATCACCTGTTCATACAAAAGCTTTACTTGCTGCCTACTTTAATTTTAAAAAAAATAATAATAAACGAACCACTACTTCTCTGTGTGTGATTACTTCAAGTGATCCAAGTGTGACTTCATGGATGACTACAATTAATCACATCTAAGTATTTACATCAACTCAGGTTTAAGATTTCCCTTTTAAATGCATATTAATATATCACATTTTCCACTCCTTCATATGTGTCACTTGTGACACAGGATTGCAGTTGCTTGATAGTCAAGTAAATATTTGGTGTACTGGACCAAACTAGAAGTGCAGTATTAACCTGTGCCAGAACCTACAGAGAATCTACATGGAAAAAGCATAACATAAAACAGAGCAAATGTCCAACAACTGACTTCATTTATACTTTTGTACTTCAAAATACCTGTGACAAAAAGCCCCAGCCTTTTATATAAACAGCATAAACACATGGGTTTTTTTCGCTTTAAACGTACTATCAGATCCCTTTACTGAATACCTCTTATTCCTCCAAAGTTAAACCTCATAATCAGGACTCAGAGTTTTCACAGAACAAATGAAGTTTGTGGTCTCTCACCCATTCCCATTTCTAACTTTAAGGACTGTATCTTCTGAAGTATACACAAGTCTTTACTTCTAAAGTGAACACTCAGTTTAATGAAAAATATTTGTTTTACTTGGTAAGTTTTCATTTTCTTAAAACATTTATTTATTATGCAAAGTCTTGTTTAAGGGGTAACAGCCATTACATCTTCAAATAAAGATAATAAATCATATATTTTAACCGAAATAAAATTTTCCACACCGTTCAGTAATGTTGATTAGCAACGCTTCCTGCATACATAGGAAGCATTCTACTTCACCTCATACTTGACTGCATACCCAAGGGAGGTCATTAATACACATCCCTGTGGACTGCAGTGGCTTATTGCCTAATTACTGTTGCTAAATGTATTTTTCCTTATTTAAAAAGGGAGGGGGAAAGTGCTGTTGCATCAAAATGGCTTGAGGATTATTTTTCTTTTCCAAGAATCAAACTAACAGCGTTACTGATTTGACCACGTTTTCAGAAATCTTGAATTAAATAGAATTTTAAAATACATTTCTCACAGCGGCAGAATTTTAGAATAATGCTCAGAATTCTTATGAAGAACTTGCTAATTTCAGAAGCATAAATAGCAAGTACAGTTATACAACTAATCATACTTGTAACTATATTTAACATCTTTCCTACCATGTGATATTGGAATCACGCCTCACATGAAAATACAGTTCAGTTCTCACTTGGGTTTTTGGACTGACTAGTGTTTCAGTTTTTCCTGTGTTTTGTTTGGTTGGTGTTTTTTAGGTAAGGCCTCTTACTCCTGTTTATTAACAGCAGTACAAACTATTAGCTCTGCATTCCATACAGCCATTGCATCCAAAAATACATTATGTATATAAGGATAATCTACAGGAAGTCAGAACACGAGAGAGAGCCCCACAATATCACCATAGAGTTTAAAGTTTAAATACATACTTATACTTCAAGTCCAGAATTTTAGACTCCACAATTCACTTCCCAGTCTCAGAGTATGTCTAATGCCGTAGGGGAGGGAAAAGAAGGTGCAGATGCACATGCACATACAGACAGCTCTTCCAAACCAATGCCCTTCCCTCGGTGAAGTTTTTACACTGTAACGTACTGTAACGCTCAAGGCATGAAATATTTTTTTTCATCTTCTACATTATGCTAAATATGATTCTAAGAATAGGAAGAATACACTACCTGGTTTCTCCTGAAGAACCTCTCCTCCCTTATTCTCATTTGGCAATGTCAAATGAGATGAAACTGTTGCTGATGCTTGAGAGGCAACATTTTTGATACCAGTATTTTGAAGTCCTCCAAGATTACTACCAGCTTTGACTTCTACTCTTTTGGAGACAGGCTTATTTGAAGAACCTGTAAGGTTAGACTGAAGACAAAAATAGAACAAAGAGAAGTTATAATTCCTTCAGCTAAGAGTAAAAGTGTAAGCCATTATTCTTTCTGTTTCAAAATACTAAAAAATTCAGTTCACATTGCAAAGGTTGCCTAGGAGATATGCCTTTACAAATATATATATTAAAAAAAAAAAAAAAAAAGATCTTCAAAGAACATGGGAAACGTATATGAACACTGTCACTGTCTGGACCTGCAAAAGACTAGCCACAGAACTTAAGGCAACACTGGAGTGACCTGGCATGAGCCAATTTAGATACTAGACTTAGGCATAGGAAAAATAAGAGATTACATTATTAGGGACTCCAAGCTGTAAAGGAATAGTCACCCACCAGCAGCAAGTGTGCTGGAAGAGAAGAAAAGTCTCAGAGCAGTAAAGAATCCACTTCAAAGGCTCTCTGTCTCCATTGAATGTGCTTAATTAAGTCTTGGAAGAACCTCTTAAGCCTTCTCTATTATTTCATCAATTTCTCCACTGGCTACATGTGCATAAAAAAGACCACATATAAGACCACACAAAATACTTCAAGACGTGCAACTGTGGGTCTTTGCCTGAAGCAGAAGGGCCATTACAGGCCTTTCTGCTACTACCTTCAAATGAATCTAAGGTGCCACAAACTGATCTGCAATGGCAGCAGATTTACACCAGAAAATTTAAGTCTAAATTTTCACTCATTACTACACTGAGGCTCTGGGAGTTGGGGGAATTCCATATTAAAAAACTCTAAAATAGCTCTTAAGACTGAGCAGTTTATAATTTCTGTGTTGGTATGAGCCACTTTTGTTGGCATCTATAATGCTTAGAAACTGAATGCTAACATATTTTTTTTGGAACTTCAGCTTATGCTTTCCTTTCATTCAGTCTGCACACTCAGCAATAAGAAGGAAAGGTTTTTACCTTGGAAAACGTGCTACTGAACTGAAGACGTATGCATTTCACACAGCCTTTGTGAGCAATAGCTGTTTTCACTGGTGATGTCAATTGTCTTAAGTCATACTGGTAGATTTTTCCCCGGGAACATCCTATAGCCAAAGTAGTGCCATCTGGCATGAAGTCTACTGTTGTGAGAGGAAAATCAGCTACTATTGTTGTCAGTAACCTTCAAACAGGAGGAAGGACAGGATAAAGAAGCTTTTAGAGTTCAAAAGTTAGACTTTTCGGAACAGAGTAAGTATAAAAGCTTTCGTGATTCAGCTACAGGGAGGTAGTTTCACTTCTCCAGTGCCAAGTAAATTCAGGGAAATATCCTACAGATCAGTGGATTAGGCTTACACTAACTGTTCACGCTTAACAAATTAAAAGATTGCACATGCTCCAAAAAATTTCACCAGGATAGGACAAAATTGCCTTCATAACAGCAGTTCTGACACCCTTGTTTACGACTGTCACCGTTTCTAGCAGCAATCATACTACATACACCCTCTAGCTTCCCAAACCTATCAACTCTGACCTCATAACTCTAGGAAGAGTTTCAGGTCCTAGCCTGCATCCTTCTACTACACCCCTCCAAACTAGAGCCAGACTTCGATTCAGCTAGAGTGGAAGCACAACCCACACTAGAGCCACAGCCCCATGAAACCACTTCAACCATTCTGAACAGGGTATAAATTAAATATTTCGTGACACAGGGATGCTTTTTCAATTTATAAAAAACAAATAAGGATCCTCTACAAGCAAAGGTCTTTAACATACTCACTTTTTACTTGAAGTGTCATAGAGAATAATTCTTTTATCCAAACCTACAGTTACAAGCAGCAGCTTATTGACTGGAGAAAAGCAGATTTCTGAAGCTGGTGCTTTATGAGTATTTTCAAAATTATGATATGGGTTCTGGCTATTTACATCCCACAGGGTTACAACACCACTGTCAGAAACACTGCCCAGCAAGGATTTCTTAAAGGATGAATATTTCAAGTGTCGAATAGGCTGTAAAACAGACATAAAAAATTAATTGTAATACCACTATTAAATACCACATTAAATTATTTTATAAACATAGAAATACATTAGGAATACAGATATTACATTAAATTATAGTAATTTACAAAGGCTGGCCACTCTAAAAAAAAACAAAACACCCCCACCAAAACATTAATTTTCCATTACAAAGTCATTTTGCTGTCAAGGGGGCAGACTTCTTTTTCTGCGTGTCTGCCAGTATTTTAAAAACAAACAAACAAAAAGCCACCACAAACCCCCACACCGAACAAACACTATGTCACATCTAAAAGGAGTGAAAAGTTACATTATTCCATTGATTGGTCTCCTGCCAAGAATGTTAAACTTAACTCCCCTTCACTGATCTGACATACTTGGATATAAGCCAGTTTGATAAGGCACACAGACTCCAGAATTATGCAAGTATGTAAATCTTTTAGCAGAACAGACATCACCCTGTGAGCTGGGGGCACAGAAGAGGATAACGTGCCTGGTTTATCACACGCATCCTTGTTATCACGCAACCACATAATACAGGATCTTAATTTGCCCCTCAGAAGCTAGTAAGCATTTTGTTTCCACCATATTGTTCCAGAACCTCACCCCTCTAATACAAAATTACAACATTCAATTTCTAGATTTATTTTATATGGCCCATTTGCACAAAAATTCACTCCTGCGACAACGGAACCTTACACTCAAAATTGTTTCCCAACTCCCCAGTGTGCTGCTTTTCCCTGTTTTAATCAACAGTCACCTCACCTGCTTCCAGGCTTTATTTTGCTATAAACAATACGTGAGATTCAGTCTCCTAAGAATGGTTTTTCGGGACCATCCCAGTCTCTTTGCAAATCTTCCAGTTTGAATCTTTCTTGAACACAGACAACCAAAGTCTTCTATGATCCTTAAAATGTTTGGCCTTTGCAAAAAGCAGTAACGCTTCCTCTGGTTTTTTTACTGTAAATACTCATCCTGACATATCCATATTACATTTCTGGTTTTGTGAACAAATCTGTCTTGGTTGCTCATTGCCATTTTACAATCAAGAAGCCCAAATCCTTCTTTCCTTTGGGAATTTTCAAACTCTACTATAATAAGAAAAGCGTCGTTTGTGACCTAAGTCTGGTACCTTGATTTCTATACTCTCATAGTTGTTCCCATGTATATTACTTCAATCATTTTTGGATACTGACACAAGCCTCTCCATGAGCAATACATTCCACCTGTGTCTCATCATCAGTCTATTTCTCATATCATAATCATTACTGAAAATATTAAAAAAATATTAGCTACTCATAACCCATAGAAAGAGTTTCTTTCCATACTACCTACTGTCTTCTTTCATATAGCTGATTTCTTAGCCACCTTCAGTTCCTTTCTAACCTCCATCCTCTTTAATATTTTCCTCACAAGGCACTGAATCAAGCGCTTTACGCAAGTCCAGACAGATGAGAGCCATTACATTTTATTTGTCTGAAAATGCTCTCAAAAAGCTACTGTGTTATTCTAGTATACACCACACCACAATGCGCTGTATTGGATTTTATCCTATTTCTCCCTTTAACTTCATTTTCATGGAGGTATGTGCTGGTGTATATGCCTCCAATATAATTTCTAGCACTTGTATGGCATGTCTTGCTGGCAGCCTAATTTCTCCACAAAGAAGTGGCACCCTCAACTGCATATTCAAATAGGACAGCAGATGACTGTTTATAAATAATATGATCCTCTACTGGACATGATGGAGACAGTTTTATCAGCATTTTTCAGTTTATTTACACTAACGAAATAACCATTGAGAGACTCAGGAATAACAGCTTCAATTATGTACATAATCTACATGAGAAATATGCCTGTCCCTCACAGGTCTCTCCATTCTTCACCTCCACATGCCTTCCTTACTGCCCTGGCATCTGCTCATGCTCCATTTTCTCCCTCCTCTGTCCTCCTGCCTAAACAGATTACTCTCTCCTAGCTCTCCTCAAACCTCCTTTGCTATCCTACCAAGTCTCCCATTTCCTTTTCTCATTTTTCCTTCTAATCTCACAGGCCCAAGGCAAGTTCTCCATTTTCTTTCCTATACATCCCCTCCCCATATTACCTCTGTCCTCACTTCTCCTTGCAGTCGGGGTGTTTCCTCAGAGCAACTTAACAGTTTAGTTTCAGGTTGCTGATAAAGGAGGTGTGAGGAAGCTCCTATTCACTTCTGACTTTCACTGAAGTAAGTTAGCAACAAACCTCGCTTGCAACAAGGCAACTGCTAGATCAGACTCAAGGGACAGAGGTGCTTCAATTTGTGCACACTTCTATGCGACAGTCAAATTCATCACATCGACATCCCTGATGGTATGCTGCATGTTCAAGTTTCAAACTCTTGCCCAGACAGCTGACGGCATAAAAGAATCTCATTCCAGAAGTCAGCCACTTAATTTGAAGTGTCTGGTTTGTTTGGTTTTGGGGTTTTTTTTCTTTAAAAAAAAAAAAAAAAACCCAAATAATTTTATCTGAGAAACATCTGGGTGAAAAATTTTAGCTTTAAACTTAGCAGTTAGAAAGAGCAGACAACCAAGTCTCGCACAGGAAAGCATCAAGTATTAAGATGCAGGTGGTCAAAGACACCACTTACAATAAGTCTTGGTTACATTTCGCTCATTTCCAACCCCATCCATAATCAAAGGCTGAATTAGAAATTGCATTTCAGAAAGAGAATAGTCTTCATGAAGTAGGATTCTGTCTTCATCTTTAAAACACCGACTCAACTCTACATGATTTTTATAATGAAACAAAAACCCAACAAGCTATAAAGGGTTCACTGCAGTGAAGTTAAAATACACATACAGCCACTATGAAAGCTGACAAGTATACACAGAAAAATATCTTTATTGTGACCCACTGCTGCAAGGGAATGGGGTTCCTTGTACAGGAAGAGATGAACTATTACACTTGATCGCAGTTGAGCTACTTAGTCCTATGCCATATGTATGAAAGTTCTGGAAAAAGGTAAAAGGGACCCCTCCCCACTCACCACAGGAAGCAGATCCAGGAAAACCTAAAGCTCGGCATAAGTCTCTTCCAATTAGTTAAAACCAAAACATATCCCTTTATAATAGTCCTTTTGCTGTAATTCTCAAGTTACTTTTCCAGCCTTCTCTGATTACATTTATTACCAAAGAGAATGTTAAAGCCAAAAATCATAAACAACCCTGTGTTCACAGAAAAAGTGTTACCTTTTATGTCACAATTTAACATTATTGTTTAACTGTGTATCTTTTTGTGTTAAGTGTTACTTAAGAAGAGTCTTTCTATTTTCTTCAGTTCTTTTCTTTTAGCAGACTTCTTCCTTACTTCTAATCCCTCTGTAAAGTGTTTTTGAGCTGTCAGACATACTATTCTAGATCATAGTCTATCATCTATTTTTAATTTCAATGCTTGTTTCCTTATCTTATTTATCAGACTTTCTAATGTTCTTGCCTATCTTAGTGACAAGAAACTAACACGTAGTGACAGCCTTCCCAAACAGTCTTTTAAAAAAAACATTGATTTTCTCTTGGCACGATGAAGTCACACAGAACTTCAGTACACTCCTAGTCAAGTTTTTCCCCAAAGCAGCTGAACTTCATTTGTCATCTCCTGTCCCTTTTCTTCAGTTATGGTTTAGAAACAAGAGTTCTGATGCTTGGATTTTGAGCACTAGGGCCTCCAAGTCAGTCTAGGTGAGAACATCCAATACAGTTAGTTCCTTGGCCTGTTCCTGTTCCTTTGTACTGCCAGCAATAGGAAGCCTAAAAAGGGCACACAACTGATAATTTAACTGCAAGGTTTACTAGTTACAAGAAAAAAAAAATTAGCTAACAATGTGAGAGACAAGTTAAACATTGGTACTTTTCAGAAAAGAAGCCCAAGAGTGTTTACAATTTCACCCACAGAATCAAACAGCAAAAGTGTGGGCCACGATTCATAGGGAAAAACCTGGCTAGACAAACAAAAGTATCTTATTTGAATTGGATTTAAGAAGACATTTAAGATATTTAAGATTGCTTTATTTTAAGTCAGTAGAACCCTTCACTAGGTGAATCTCAAATAGGTTTAAGAAAATTTCTTAAGGTGCCATCTGTTTTCTAATTATTTTAGTCACTAATACTGAAATAATTTTGAGATCATTAGGAATTATTTGGAAAGGGTCATGTTTTGGAACTGACTTGTCGAGACTGAAAAAAAAAAAAGAAAAAGAAGCAAATTTGAAGCAAATTTCACTACATTGTGGTAAGTGCAACTCTTTGTGATCCCTGGAATTTCTGCATACATAGAACTACCAGATACATGTTTAGTGCAGCGACATGAACCCACAAAGAGAAAACTAAGTCCTCTTTGGAACATTTTACCAGTCAGTGTGGCACAAAAAGCCATATACATCTTCTTGCACTTGCTGTGATTGGAGTGCATTTACCATAGAAAGTAAAATACATTTTATCTTTAAGCTTCACAGTAAGACAGTCAATCAAGGAGCAGTGCACTTCAGAATAGGGTTGGTCCATTGCTAAGAAGGACTTGTTACACTTAGGGTTTTTCTCTGCTGGAAAACAAGTGAAAAGTCCAAAACTAAACCAAAAGTAGTCTAGCATCATTGACTACCTTATTTTAAAATAGTACAGTTTCTTAATCTCCTTTATAGCTTAGCAAGCCTTATAAGTGAGAAGGCGGATGTAAACACAGTTGATAGCCTTCAGCTTTTTAAAGCTATTTCAATATATGGAGTGACCAGAACTCATCTCATCAGGCTTCTTTACAAACGAGCCAGCTGTTCAAACAACTAAACTAAATCCAGTTGCTAGGAGAAGAGCACCAGGCAGTGAAGACTTGAACAAACATTTTGTTTCGAAACAAACCTTAATTCATCCTCACAACAGCAAGCAGATAAGAATCTGGTAGTCTAAATGAATACCAACAGCAAAGACAAATTATGGGATTTGCAAACAACTCTGTGCAAGAACTCAACTCTAATAAAGTACCTAGGTGTTTCTAAATCAAAAATCAATTAATAGAATATAGGCCAAAGCTCACAGGAGAAGAAAATTGTTTAAGGTCACAGAAAGCACTGCAACCTTGAGCTGTTCTACTACTCGTAGTGTCTATAGAATATCAGAAATTAACTGGCAAGGAAACTACATTCCATCACACTGAATCAGAGGCAAGGTAAATTTTATAAGGTTAGTTTGACCTCACATTCCCCAACTGTAAAACAGGTTACTAGGGAACGGTGACCCTTACTAAGCCAGGCAGCTAGTGCCAGAATCAAGCAGAACAATACACTGTGTATCTATTCAAGCTTGCTCTTAGAAAACTGGGCCCCTAAACTATAAATCAAGTAAAGGTTTCTATAATTTAAGGAAATTACACAGGTCTTCAGATATTTGCTTCACTGCACAATTAATCCAGCATTTCTCAGCAAGTACCAATTAAAACCCAGTATCAAAAATACAGCTATTTTTGCACATAAGAGCATAGATAATTTTTAGGATATAAGATAACCTGGCAAACTGGGACATCCATGTAGCCATCCCATTATACAATTAAAGCTCGATTCCATTTTAAATTAAGGCTCCAATCAAATAACTGCCTCCCTTTAGAAAACATTTTAAGTCCTTTAGAAAGTGAACAGTAGCTCTGTGCTTGCAATTACTTTGATTTAACACTTCAAATATCTTTATCCATCTTAAAGGTCACTCAGCTTTCCAGTAGGCCTCTTGATTTCATCTGCCAAAATAGCTATTCACTGCATCGCTTATTCTTAATCACATTTTGGTGAAAAGAGTTGAACGTATCAAACAGGTTCATGCAAATCATCCTCGTAAGAATTTTTTCATTTTCCATTTAAGTAGCAACATAGTCCCCACTCTGGATATTCACCACAGCTCTATAATCCAGCTATGGATATCCCTGTAGCTGCTGCCTCACAGCCACATCTTTTATAAAACCATTAGAATCAAATCAGAAAAAAAATGGACTGACTACATAGATGGATTTTTAAGATGAAACCAAATACGAAGTACAATTTTGCTTCACTATGAGTGTGAGACTATGGTGATGGATCAAAGACACTGCAGCACCTAAGAGAAGGGATAGTTTGAATTTAATGGAGATTTTTCAACAGAAAGTATACCACAACTCCCATGATGTTATAAAGTCATAAGATTCTTCATCAAGTTACATTGTTCATGCTAGACCAGAGAAAAATTTAACTTCACACTCTATCTGCAATCTAGGACTGAAAAAAGCTGTTGCAGTAACAGAAAATGCCTAAGTCAACTTCAGTATTCCCTGCAACATTAAAGGTCAAATTTAGGACCAAAGTAACAGTTCTGCATCCCCTAGGCAGCTTCTTCCTCAGTAAAAATGACCTAGTTAAAAGAATGCCTACAACAAAAACACTTGTCTATTACGAACACCCACTGGAAGTTCTGATGGGACAAACCAGCTCATTTACTACCGCAGAAGCCTTTGTAACAAGGGAATTCCACTAATGGTACCTTTTAACCCTCAACATCTTCTGAGCCTGCAAAAAGGAACTGCAGTGGAAAACCCTATCAAGGCCCTTAAGTAGCACACATGCTTTATGTTTATCTTCTGCATAGTTTTCCTTCAAACTAGTTACCCAAAATCTCACCTAAACACCTAAGTAGGTAATAAAAACAATCTCATTGCTTTTCTCTTTGAGCAGCTGTGCAATTTTAATCTCCAGATTAAATACATTCATTATTTCAAAATGCAGGCTTATGATCACCTGTACCGTACAGATGGCTCTGTTCAGTTGTAAACCTGATTACTTTGGATAAGTCAGGACCCAGGCTAATGACCTTTGTTCTTTGCAGCAACACACATTGAGGCGTGCATTGAAATTATGCTTTGGTTTGTGAAGCCAACTGGTTTTTTATTCTGTTCTAGATGTGTAGTTATTTGTTCTTGAGGAACCAGAGTCTACAAAGTAAAATTTCCTGTAACCTGTATATAAGTAAAGGTACTCAAGAAATCTGTTGTGACGTTACCTACTATTTAAGACTAAAATTACACACAATGGTTTGTTTTCTCCTTTCTGTAAGTGAACTCCTAAAAATTAAAATGAAACTGATTAACAAAATTTAAAAGCTCTCGATAGACACTTTCAACTTTTAAACACTGTGTATTAAAGCTTCATAGTTGAAAAGGAACTTACACAGATAGCTCACCTGACGGCTGCTGTAACCAAAGGGAGTACTTGATAAATTGGTGGTAACGCTGTGTAGGATAATTTCACCGCTCAAAGACCCAGAAGCAATGTAGCAATCATTCCAATTATATGTAACACATGTGACTTCATCTTTATGATCCTGTGGGGAAGGGATGTTAGAGGGAGAGGGTTAAAGGCATTCAGGCTACCCATATACCTTCTTAATCTGTGCTTTTGCAGAAAAACTTCAGCTCAATGTTTTTTTCTGACTATTTGTTTACATTTAAAAAGATTAATTAAGAGTTACCACAGAAAACAGCAGCAGAACTTACTGAAGATCAGCCAGTGTATTTTAAACACTGTCTGATTGTTTTCAGGAGACTGTTTTAACAAATTAGTAAGGATGATACTGTAAGTATATACAATATTTTAGTAAGACAACCATAGTGGTATCTCCCACAGGTTTCATTAATGTTTGTTTAAAAGTAAAGTCTCCAGAGGCAAATGATATTTGAACACACTTTCTATTAATCTGAGGTACTACTGCTAACTTTCCTTTCTGTCACTTTTAGTATTAACACATATATTTTCAAATAGCTTTTTAGCATAGTCATTTGCAATGGTGAGATATGTATGTATGTATGGAGGGGAAGATAATCGAGTACTTCTAGCCCAAAAAGAAGAAAAAGACATTTAGAGTATTGTATTAGCTACTTAGTAGTTTTGTTTCAAACTGTAATTTTGGGAGTTCCAGAAAAAAGAATGAATCAAACCTGAAGTTTTAGAGCCTCTTTATATAGTGGTTCTGAATCACTGCAAATCATCTGCTGAAGGTATCATTGAAATATACCAGCCCATCCTAAGTTTTGGTTTTAGAAAATTCCCACTGCATCAGTTAGAAGATGACAACCATGCCCCTGCTTTGCCTAACATTAGTTCCAATACAGCGTTCTACAAACACAAAAGCTTTTTCTTGTTTGGCATAATCAAAACCAGCAGCTATCCAAAATGCTGCCCTTGGAAAAAAAATCCTCATCAGAGAATATCAACACAAATTCACAAAATAAGAAGCCTAATCTGAAAATTTAAACATACATTATTTCAGAATAGTACTCTGAAGACATCAAGTGAAGTATGCTTGTTAAATCAAAGTTGCTATTTACAGCACAAAGAACACAAAACTGAACAAGACACATTATGTGTTCTAGCTCCTATCTGTGAGCTTGATCCTACAGATACACAACTTGGAGAACGTGCATTTTTTTTTACTGTTGGCAGCAAAACCTGGAAGTCATGAAAGCTACAGCTCCTCCTCAGACAAACTTACCTTAAGGCTACGGTAAAGCTTTCTGGATTTCAAATCCCAGATATTAACTGTGTTATCAAGGCCTCCACTCACAATATATGAAGAGCTAGAATTCAAGCTCACACAGGTCTGTTTTGCCTAATGGAGAAAAGAAACAAAGTATTTGAAAGATAATTAAGGGATTGATTCAAATCTACTTAAGAGCACATTGATGAGTGTGTTCATTTGCATTAACTCAAACAGTCCCAGGGACTGATGGAAATATTAGTACACTACAGTCCTTTCCTGTGAAAAGGAATCTAAGATCCAGTCCAATTTGGACATAAGACTAATATACTTTAAGATCTAACTACGTTCATTAGTAAACTCTCAAATCCCTGCCTTTTCCCATTTATTATTTTTTAGCATCTTTTCCTTCATTATGCATTTTCCCTTGAAATTAAAGCTCCCTACAGTGCATTCATGGACTTGTACTCAGGCACTGAGTTTTAAGAAGAAAATGCTAAGTTTAGGAAAGAAACTCCTTAAAAGAAAATCAAAAGTTGTCTAGGTCATATACTTCACATTCCCTAAACATTACAAAGAATATTATAGCAGCAAACCACGTAATTCAGTAAAGTAATTCTTTTTAAAATAATCATTGAAGTACAGCTTTTGAAAAAAATGTCAATCTTACATCGAGGACAAATTATTATTCAGTTCTAGCATGTTGAAAATTCACTTTTAAGTTCCTCAGATTTGAATTAAGAAAAAACAAGTCCCTCTAATTATTGACATGGTAAAACTGGAAACGATTGCCTTAGTTATAAATCAGATTTAGTGAAATCTCCAGAACAAACACTCCACCTTTCAAAGTGCTTACATTGGCAACCTACAAGACAGGTACAAACACCTTTTCAGAAAATTTCCAGTCCAAATTAGCATTACAATAGCTATCTAAGGAGAATAATTAGAATGGTCTAGAAGACTAACAGGTCGTTCAAGTAACCACGTCAAGAGACCCTTCTAAAACTAAGTCCAGTTTTATGAAGAGTTTATAGGGACACACACTTAACAGGGGAAAAAAAAAGCCAAACCAACCAACCCGAATCTAGCACACGTACACTCCAGAACCACTTTTACATAGACTCTTATGTTTTACAACCTACAATTCACAGGCCTGCACAGTACTGACAATTCAAGTTGGAAAATGAAGTTCACACTTGAGCTCTGTTGTGTCGCCTACAGATTAAATCAAGCTTGAACCACTGATTACCGCGGCCCATTATTAGGCTCAGTAGGCATGTCGCATGAGCAGAAAGCCATCAGCACCAGATGCTAATATAACCATATTTGTATTTTCATACTGGTATAACTATTTTAGAAGCACTACTCATCCCCTCGTTGTAGATATTTAACTATACACAAGGAAATGTTTTAACATGTGTCATAACTCTGTCCTGCCGAATAGCAATATACCAAACAAGTGTCACACAAGCAGTAAACAGGGAGGAGTGGGGGGATAAAACACACACACAAAAAAAACCCACCACACCCCAACAAACCAACCAGGGAACAGCATTAGTCGTACTTACTCCTTCAGCTATTTCAAAGACTGGAACAGGTTTGCTTTTACAGCTTGAAACAACTATTTTATCACCAGCAGCAGAAGCAGTGGCCAGGTATCTGTCTTAGTCACAAGTTATGGATCATAACTGTATTATACTGGTCATTAATAAAAGCGTTAATAAAAGCAACAGCAAGTTTCCTTTACTGAACAGAAGACATATTGGTTAAACAGTCTAAGATACTGCACCTTGAAGGGACCTAGAAATAGAAACATAAGGCTATTTTCTAAGCTTTCATTAAGAAGCTCTTGCATCAAAGACAGCTCTTACTTCTCAACATAACGCAAACCAGTTTCTTTCAGAGAGAGTAGGAGAAATACCTGGCAGACATTATTTAAGAGCTCTTTACCATTAAGGCAGTTTATCCAGACTACAATTTTGTTTCCCCACCACCCCCAATAAGAGCCTATTTATTACTGGATATCAAAGGAATGTCTGTTGCTGTTAGCAGACTATGGATTTAAAGAACAGTCCTGTTTGTGAAAAACATTAAACTAATTCAGCATAAAGTTTCTAAAGTGCAATGAATGTCTGGTTATTTGTTGCCCTCTGTACTGGGTGACAAAAACCCAAAAACTCCAAAAGAACCTCTCATTACCTCAAAGTAGTAAAAAAAGCAATCAATATAGAACTACAGAGCAGTGAAACTGCCTCTGTATCTCAACCAAACTAATCATACCAATCATTGAGATCCAGGTACTTTCTGTCTTCAGGCCAATGTCCATTGTGATTTTGTATTGCTTTATTTAAGAACATAGGTTAATTGGCTGGATTTAACACCAAAGAACTGGTAGACGTATTAGTGCTTGCTATTTCTTTCATTATTGTAAGGCACCATTTTAGCTTACAGAATTATGCAGAGACAAACTCAATGTTTTTTTCCCCCTAGCAAATTAACAAACGTATAAAAGCAAGTAGAGTAAAATACTTCATTGTTTCAGTTTTGAGGAACTTGTTGCAAGCAAGCATGACATGGCAACACAGACTGTAGATAAAATTTACTAAGCAATACATATACTTATATACATAAATAATTTTTAAATGTATATATATAAAAAAAATTATACCTATGCTTCAATTTCTCTGCAAGCTCCATAGCTAACACATTCATTTCTGCTCTTGATTGCTTTAACTTTTTCCCTATACACCCATGCTTATTTGCAAACTTAGAGGACAGACACAGTCAGAACTCGGAGGACATAACTGTTACATACCAGCATCCCGTCCTTCTCTTACATCAAGATCAGACATGGCTGCCTTTTCCCTGTGACAGCCGTACAAGCTGTTCACCGTATTCATGAAACGCCTCACATAGTCAGCGAACACCTGGTGCCTCATAGCAGTATCCTGTAATAGGCTTTCAAGACAGAGGTGAAAGGTCTAAATAGGCCAGATCCATTTTCACACATAAATCACCACCATCCAATGAATGTTTTTCAGCACATCCAAAACATTTGTGCTTCCTCTGCAAAACAGCGCAAAGAAAACCAGTGCCTACAGAATAAGAGGTAAGTGCACACTGTGAAGGACTGTCAGAATCAAAGAGAAGCTGTTCAAGGAAAACAAACAAACAAAATCTGTCATTATAATTTTCCTCTCTGTGCTACCTATAGAAATTTACCACACTAGCAATTGCTCTGTTCAACCTTGTCAGTAAATTAAGCACTGCCCTGAAAGTAAATATTGTAATCAACTACTGAAGAAATAAATGAGTAAGAGTGACAGTTGGTAGGCAATCCAAGCATATCATAATAGTTAAAAAAGCGTTAGCCTCCTAAAGGAAGAGAAAATTCCTCAGAAACATTTACCAGCATGAGTTCATTTTGCAAATCACTTCAACACAGAGAACCACAACATTTTCTTCACAATATATACAAGTATTTTTATGCAATACCTCAAAACTGCATCAGACCTGTGACTCACAGACACTTCAATAAAAAAAAAAAATTCACTAGAACTTTGCAAAACACTGACAAAACTATGGCTGAAACTGTAAAGGATACTGTTGCTGGCCCAACATAGCGAGCTGACTGGATGTGTGGGTGTATGCGGGTTGAACTGCTCCAACACAGTTAGAGATGAAGAATCCCATATTTTAACGTCATCTCCTGAGGAAGCAAAACGTATGCTTTCTTGCATGGCTGCACCTGTTTTTGAAAAATAATACAATTGAAATACTTATCTATAAAAAGCAAAAATATAAACCAGACAACTTCACAAGTCAAAAATAATTTCATCTATACCATTTAATATTGTTTTCTTGATAAACAGGACATTTATTTGGAGAGTTACACAATTAGCACCATTCAGCTGAAGATACTACTAAAAGCAGCACACACTCCACGCTTTTGTTACTTGAATTCTGGCAGGAAGTGTATGCTTTCCTTTTCACAAAGGAAAAGCGACCCCCTCTATAGCATCAAAAGACTAAAATGATGGTTGTATCTCCATAAAGTTTACAGGTGCCTAACGCGAAGCCCTGAGTATTTCAAGGGCTCGTTTCCCACCAGTAGATGGGGATATATAAGCTAGAATCAAACCGACTGTTGCAGGGGAAAGCTGGAAGTTTGGACTTGAAACACTCACTTCAGCGTTCATCTCACCGCCCTACAGAAGAGGTCCGAAAATCTTTTAAACTAAAGCTGTAACAGTAATATACAAGGGGCCATAAGTCACTTTTTAACGCAGCTTACACAACATTAAAAAACAAAAGCACCACCACCAGTAATGTACTAGTATTTGTTTTAACCGACACCGTTTTAAGAACGAAGGCCAGGCTAATCGATTCCAGCTTTGTAAAGTTTATTCTCAGCTTTTTACTTTAGGTAATTTTAAACTAGCAACAAGCAAGGACTCGAAAGGTAAGCTTTTCCTCCATCTGCAAGCATAACCGCCATGTAGCCAAAAGTTTCCGGGACGCTTCTACATCGCTTTAGGCCACTAATTCTCACTGCCGAGGATGTTTGGGAGAGGCGCCTAATGCTGACAAAACTACTCAGGAACCTCAAGGTCCACACCCGCCTTCGCTCGGCAGTTGCCCAAGGCATCAGCCCGCGGAGCTTCTCCCCACTCCCTCGCTGCTCCCCCCACCTCGCATAGGGAGCCTCTCCCCACTCCACACCTTTGGCCCCCGAAGGCCGCAGGAGGAGCCGCTCCGCGCCTCAGAGCACCGCCACCACCCAGCCCCAGCCCTGCTCCCGCCAAGGCGGGACCCCACCGCGGGCCGTCACCGCTTTCCGCGCCCTCCCCACAGAGCGCCATGACACTCATCCACCCCGCTGCCGTTGCCCACCTGTGAGGGCGGGCGACGAGCCCGGACCCGGGCCCAGCCCCTTTCCCTCCCAGCCTAGCGCCTTCTCAGGGATCGGTCCCGGCACCCTGTGNNNGGCCTCGTGTGCCGGCCGCCGTGATTGGCTGACACCCCCCTGGCTCCCAGTTCTCTACGGGGTCCGGCCGCACTCCCGGCCAATGAGCGCCTCCCTCGCGGCCCGACTTTCGGCGCCGCATCCAACTTAACAGCCCGTCCCAGNGGTGTTGAGGCGATATCTGGGGCTCTTGCGGAGTCCTGTCTTGGCCTTGCCGGGGCAGCCCCTTGAGGGGGTCCCGTACTTGTGAAGCTGTAGGAGCTGCCCGGTTGGGGCCTGTGGAGAGGCGGGCGGGATCGGTGCTGCTGGTGGCGGCCTGTTGCTGAGCGGCGCGTTGCATGGGGGCTGCTGAAGGAAGCTGGAGCCAGCCGCCTGTTAAGCAGTAAAATCCCCCTCTTCGCTATACGGGACAACGGGTCCGGTATCTGCTGCTTTGTGAATTTGGAGGATAAAGCGTATCCAGAGCAGCTGCCCCGGTCCTTGCCCTTCAATGGGACAACGTGATGACAGTTCATAACAAATAACAGTAGTAAATACATTATGGAAAGTTCCTGAACCTGCCAACTGAAGACCGTTTTTGATTATATTTTCAACATACCTCTATGTACACTCCTACATGCTTTTTATGTTTACTTCCAGTACATGATCAAGTAATGGAGGATTGTTGCTCCGTGTCCTGACTTAGATTAATTACTCTAATGCTACATATTGTAGAAGGAGGAATATTTTTTATATATATTTTATCTAGTAAAACAAAAGCTAGCTTTTCTTCAAAAGTTGTACATGTTTTCACTGTCTCTTTCACTAAACCTAGGTAGAAAATTGTATAGTAAAAGATCATCTTTAAAGAAAAAATAGACAATAAAACTCTGGCAGAACTAACTGTTCCTGTAGAAATCTGGTTTCAAGTAAGTCCTCATCTGGTGTATGGCCATCAGAATCGGTAGATCTAAAATGCCCTGAACCCTTTCCTTTGCCCAATGGCGTTTTGATTTTTCAAGTTAATTTCAGTTGTAGTCTGTATAAGTGAATTTAGAATCAGGAAAGAAACTCGTGTCACTGTTATACAAAATGCCCTTATTTCTCCCCTACAGCAATGAGGATCATGTCTTTATTGTATCTATTCATCCTCATTAACCAATCATTAGTCATATCATCTGTCTTCTTGGCTATCTGAGTGTTAGGGGACCTATGGCATTCCTACAAACCTTCTAACCCCCACTCTGCTTTATTGTCCTAATTTGCTTTTAAACCTGACATGTTTCACTTCTAAGGTTAATACTCGTTATTCTGCTCTGCAAATCTTCAATACACAGAAGCAGAAGTTTTTTCTTTGCTATAATGATGTTCTCTGTCTTCTTCTTCTGTATCCCCTCACTGTGGAGCCTAACTGTTTAGAGACAGGTGAGTGCCTGCCTCCCAAGCCCTGAAGCCTTGAAGTTCAGCAATCAGAAAATTTGGGGTTTTTAAGTAATTTTGGTAATTGGTTCTGTGCGACCCCCTCAATTAAGTCAGTTTTTCCTGCTGCTAAGACCTTTGTTGGTGCTTTTTTATGCCAGTGACTGTGCTGTGTTTCTTCTTGGTGTTCATAAGAAACCACTGGGACATACTGATGTGTCATCTCTGGGGAAAGGATGGCAGCAAGAAACAAGAAAGTTCTCAGGGCGGAGCGATACTGCCCCTGGAAAAGATGGGGGCTGCCTGGGCAGGGCAGGGCTTTCCAAGCAATTGCTGGCATCTGAGATAGATGGATCTGGTTTGGAGGGAAACTGCCTCCCAGGTGGAAGGGAAATCCTCTTCACGGAGTTTTCCAGATGAGGAGAACCAGGAAATCTCTGGGACCCTCAGCCAAATATGCAGCACGTGACCAAGGATTTCATACAGCCCTCCACAAAGAAATGAGGAACCTTCATCTAAGTGCAGGATGCACTCCTTTCATCAAGCTTCTTGCTGCATGCACGTTCAGGCTTTAAAGCAGGTGAAAAAGTCCAATCAGTTTCCTACCACTGTGAAAAAATCACAACTGATATATATATATCATATATATAAATATATATATATATAAATATATATATATATATAAATATATAATGTTGTAGTGTAGAGAAATGCAGCCCGGGCAGGCCAGCAAGAGGCCTTGAGAAGTGTAGGCTGAGGATGCAGAAGAGGAGTACAGGTGAAGAGGAGTAAAAATAGTAACAGTGTAAAATTATTATGACAATTTTTACTGTATTATTGCTATTATAATTACTTTAACTTTTTCTGCATAGAGGTATTCTTTCTTTCTTTCCCCATAATAATTAGACCCAGATTAATAATGATTCATAGATTAGGCTAAGATTTCAGTTACACTGCAAATCAATTTTTGGCTTTAAATACAAGTTGCATTTCGTGTTAACCCATAAATAAGGAAGGTTTTTAGTGTAACAGCAGTGACACTAAGTTCTGAAGGATGAGCCACAGAGTTCCAGTCAGGAATCTGGAGAAAAAAACAGCCTGGATTTCTTCATGGTTTTAACTGTTCTTTAAAGCAGATTTGAAACTGTTAGTATCATTCCGCTTGGTAGTGGACTCATAATAATTCATATACCACATGTTATATGACAATGAAATGTATACAGTAATTTTCCAGGATAAACAGAATCTTGACTTTTTTCCTCTTAGCTATACGATGCCAGTCTCCATGGGGAATGAAGCAAGGTGCAAAGCATGAAACACAGACCTCACTCTGCTCATGAGTGGCAGAGCAGCCATGAGGGCACGTTTGGGAAACCCACAGAAGAATCTCCTGTGCTGACCCCCGCCAAGGCCTCAGGGAGGAGAACACACGACTGCCAAGACACAAAGAGCTTTGCGTGGGACATTGGTATCTTTTGGTGACTGCTGAAACGTTCTTTTCAATTCTGGATGTCTGCCAGGAGCCAAAACAGCCCTGAAGGTGCAGTGACTCTTCACAGAGCTTCAGCTTCCACACCGCTGTCCTGAGAACAGCCCAGGCAGCCCAGAGTGCTGGATCCGTCCCCTTGTGATGATTTCTTATGTCACATATTCTGGTTCTCCACTGTGTGACACTGAGATTGTTGGTGTAATTTGCTTCAACGCATACTTTTTTTTTTTTTCTTTGCACATTAAGTAGAATCCTAAATCATGCTGACATGGGAGACAAATGAGAATAATTCTAATTATCTCTGGGGTTTCAAAGTGGAAAATTAAATTGCAGTGGTAAATATTTGACTTCAGCACTTGCCTCTGGACCCTTTCACCCACTCTATTTTAAAGATTAACCTATGCTTCATATTTTCACTTCTCTCATTTGATGATGTCCTCAGTATCTTTAATTCAAAGAAAATCTTTGGCAAACATAAATGGAACTCTTTGCTGGCTTAATTAGTTCAGCATATTAGCCTGTAATTCCAACAATTAATTCTAGTTCCATCATTATTCTTTTCAAAAATCTTTCTTGGATTTCACTGAAAATGGATTTGGAGACAAATGACTATCCCTTTTACTTTGTGTCTCAATTGAATAATGGCTTAAATTCCCTGCCTCTTTCATTCAAGGATCTGAAAATATTTTCCAAATGTTGATGCAGAAAACATCAAATCCCTCACTGATGAGGGTGATTACTGTTATCTTCAGATAAAGAAACTGAGGCACAGTGAGGCTAATTAGTAGGATTATTTTGTTAGATTGTTGTCATCCAAAAAATGGATAAATACTTAGTCCAAAGAAAAAAATGAGAGTGAGTTGGACCTGTAGTGGAATTCAAAAACCAGTCTCATACAATTGAATAAATCCATGTGAAATTACTAATTTCCACATCATAATGTTAATTTAACCAGAAATAATTTCAGGATGCTATATATTTGGAGGCATGAGACAAATCCCATGGATGCCTCGAATGTACAATTCGCTATCGAGGCAGCAATATAACTTAAAACTATATTGAAACATATTTGAAAAATGAAGTGGTTTAAAACCCATTCAGACCTGTCAATGTTAAGAACCCCGTTCAATTTCAATTTGAGGATGCAGTTATTAATTACAGGACCAGAAGCTGCTTTGGTTCTCAGGCCACTTCATTCAGTTCACAGAACAGACAAAATCAAAGGAATTTAAAAACAAACAAACACTGATGATAAAATGTCATTCATTTCAGAATCCTTTCAGTTTGTTCCCACAGTGCTCCCGCTCGCTCGCTCTCCCTGCCTTGTCCCATCCCAGAACTTATCAGATAGGAAAACACTACCCATTCCTTTCACAGGTGCAGAATGGAGAAATATTTCGGTCAAATTTGAAAAGAATTGGTGAACATGCCCGTAGCTCAAAGGTGTCAAGGCGGTAAGTAGCCCTTCAGTGGTGTTGCAAGGGCAGGTGACGGAGCAGGCCTTCGCATAGCCGGAGAGTCACCCCTTGCACTTCAGACTGTGAAATCAAAGAAGGGCTCTTTTCCTCTTCCTTTTTAATTTTGGAGACAGGGACACAAACAAGTATTCCACAGAAACTTAATTGAGCACAGTGCTGACACAAATTTATTCTAGTCTCGCATATTGAAAGCTTTAGTCTACATTCAATGCTAAGGAAAAACCCACCCAAACTGCTGTAATACATAAAACAAGAAGCAATTTCCTTTGCAATTAGCTTTATCCTTTTTTTTTTTCTCTGTGCAATTACTGGAGATGTTTAGATATGAGTTTTCTTCTTTACAAGCAGATTTTAAATAAAGAGTTTAATTATATGCTAAAAGAAAAATGTTTTCTCCAATGTTTCCTTCTGAAGCCTGCATTGTGAATACTTAATGCTCTATTTATAAAAGTAAAACCTGCTGCTATGGATACAATGAGGTCAACACTTCAACATTATTATTTTACAGTGCTGTGTTAAAGGATGTGGTAGAATACTATTTTTGTTGCAACAAAAATACCGTAGAAACTGTAATGTATTTTAAATTCACATGTAAAGCATTTTATTTGATATTTCTCTTTTAAGTAGGAATTATGACAAGGTCCCGACTGGCAGCACTGAAGAAACACCTCACCTGTAACAGAACTTTACTTCCATTTTCACCTGGTATAAAGAGTGTTTTACAAATATTAATTAAGCTGCACAAAAGTCCTGCGATAATCCTCAAGGTGACCCCAAAAAGAAAAAGAAAGGTTTCGTAACTTCCACAAAGCACAGGGAAAGACTGAATAGCTTTTCCAAAAAAAGCTGCAATTTTCTACTTGTTCCATGTGTAAAAGAAAAATGAGTAATGTCAGTTTTTCTCTCTCCTGCTTTTTGAAGAACTGCAGAAGAATAAATTCCTTTAATTGAAAGAAAAATGCTAAGGAATATCTCCTCCAAACTGGCTGTTAGGCAGTTGAGTTAAATAACCACTCTAACTGAGTTTTAAAATTGTCTTGCAAAAATACCTTCCCTATGAATTACTCAGTTTTTACTTTCTTTTTATCATTGTATCATAATCCATCTAATTTTCCTACAACCTACAGCATCCCAGAAAAGGCTACACAAAATAAAAAATAGTACAACTTCTAAAGAGCTACACATAACACAAATACAACCAGTCTTCTTTCCTTTATAGGGATAAAGAAAAATAGCAGAAAACCTAACCCCATTTCTTCCTGTTACTGATTACATTTAAGATACTTATTATGTTGAATCTTTTACCTCTCTTTCTCTCTCTGCCTCTGTAGCAGAAACTTCACTGATAAACCGGGTAACATTTCTCTGAAAAGCACAAACCAAGGTATATCTGCAATTTCCAAAGAGCTCAAAATATTTCACTGTGAGAGCCTGACGGAAGGGAAGGGGCTGGCGTTCCAATGCAATAGTTTATTTTTCACAGATACTGAACCCAGGAATGGTAACTATGAGTCCTGAATTTTCACAGCTGCGCAGAAGCATGGCCAGTGACAGGACAAGTCTCTCAGGGTTCCTGCCCCCAGATCCTGGGGCTTTTGCTGTATTTCACAAACAGATTATTGTAATTAGTGAAAAAGTACCTGGCCTTACAGCGTGAGCAAAATCAAAGGGCCATGAGCTCTGAGTCCTGAATCTTTCTGCGCTCTCCTCTGTGGCCTTGTTCAACTAATTCACTTTTTCCTGTCAAATTTCCCGTCTCTAACACTGACACACATATTTCCCCATGTGCCTGTTGTTAGGACTCATTGGGGTTTCTTCAGTGCTCTAAAATAGTATTCACAACATTGACAACATAAGCAGAGTCTTTGGTAGCATTGTAGAATAATGTCCAAAATTGTTCTACATAGTAGCGTTTTGTTTTTAAATTGTCTTTTTTTTCAGACAAATGCTTTGAAATTATGGAAACATCTGAATGATCATTTTTACTCTCAATAACCCGTGATGGGTTTTTCTTTAATAAAAGATAGAAAAGTCTGAAATGCTAGTTTCCAAATAAAAGTGTCAAAGAAAAAACTCAATTACTTTGCCCCCCCCTAAATAAAAACCCTCGACCTCAAAAATAAAAATAAAACCATCTCTTGATAGCTGCGAAAGCAATTAAAAACTTGCTGATGAGAATAAAACTTCAGGGAAAAAGCAGAATCTATTAGCAGATGCTAGAAGGCTACAAGCCTGTTCAGCTTTTCTAAACAATAAGAAATTATTGAAAAGCTAGAAAACCCCCAACAAAGTCACTTAATTATAGATGACTGAATGAATCAAATTTTAATCCTCTTAAGAAACTACTTCTATTACTTTTAATTCCTAAAAATGTATTGTAATTTTTAAAACTATTAATTTTTAAAGAATGGGAAATGAGCTAAAATAATCAAAATTATAAAACACACTAGGAGCCAAATCCTGGTGTGATTAATGAAGTTGTTTCATTAACACCAGGACTTAAATCTAAATATATAGCACTCAGCAACTTATTAAGTTAGCGCAAAAGTAGAATTTACTGAAACAGAGAAATGATCCAATTGAAAAGACTTTCTTCCGTTATTATACATCCATTGGCAGGATTAAACATATCTTCTAAACTTGCTATTGATTGCAAAGTAACATCAAATGGGATCTGGAAAAAAAAAAAACAGGGAAAAAATGCCAAATAAATAACTTTGTTAAGCTTACAGGTATGAAAAAATACATACATACAAATAGCTCCATATTAAAGCCAGATTTCTGGCCTACAACCTGTGAATAAATTAGAAATACTCATTGCCTCAATATAAATCTGTGGTTAATGACATGTCTTGCAGGAAACTAGTGGAACAGGATTGAGGGAAGGAAATTTCCATGAACAGTCTTGCTCCTGATTGTCTGTAGGTGAAATGAAGATAGTAGACTAGAGCAGCAAGAATTATTAGTAATTTGGAAGGATTTTCCTACAATGAGAAGTTGAAAGAATTGAGTTAAATGTAAAAGGTGAAATAGAGGGCAATGATAAACTGGTTTGTGTGTCCATTTGACATGAAGAACTACTTAGCTTACTTAAATATCAAGAAAAACTAACTAAAGGAAGAGAAGCTTGGCACAGGCTGTCTAGGGAGGTTAACTTTTAATGCAATTATTTCATTTGTAAATTTACTTTTAAGAATGGAACTCCCAAAGACTATTATCACCCTCAAGAACATAGCTATTCATTAAATAGCTTTAAAACCAAGCCAGCTGATCAATTTTTATTCTTAAAACATGAATAGTCAAATAATTTTACGTGAATAATTCAGTAAAAATGCACTTTCCCTACTTAGAAATATAATTCAGTGCTGCATCAAAAGCACCGTAAGACACATGAACAGAAGAAAGAGGATCAAAGAAGAGAAGCTGGAAACATGATAGGAGTTAAAGTGTGACAGCTCAGAGAACAAGGAAACAAATACCACAAATTAGAACTGAATTTGTCCAATTAAGTCACAGGAAGATGAGCTACAAAAAAAGTGTGTGATGGGGTAAAATTATGTAAAACTACATATAAGCAATGTATCTGCTGCCTTCTCCTGCATGCTTAAAAACAAAGGGAATGCATTACCCTACAGTATACATCACCCACCCTCAGTTTTACACTTTTAGCAAAGAAGACTGGGGAAAGCCCACATACAGCTTATTTCAGTGTTTGGGAATACTATTTAGAAATAAGCTATATGCTCTACCAGTTCTGTTGGCTTCAGAGAGGAATGAAGATACGCAGCATCTTGCAGGGTTAGGCTTCACTTGCTCAACCAAATCTGCCATACCTTAAAGGATCTTAGTTTGAAGTCTCTACCTGAAACTTTGCGATGAGAAGCCCATTGTTCCGCCCGTTCAAACATTTTAACTTGGTGTGGCATTTAGCCAGAATAAAACGGAGCAGTTAACATCATAGTCTTACTGGAAAGACACCACCAAATCTGCTGCCTCATTTTCATCATAGACCCAAAGAAAGAAGCAGGCAAAGTGAGGAAGGATTCATAAGAATTTAAAACAGGTCCAGGAGGCCCATGTGATTCTAAGAGAGCTCAGCTATACCTCTCCTTAGGTATCTGTCAAATCCCTCTGCCATAGAAGATAGTTCAGTGGGACTGTGAAAAGTATAGCTTTGCAAAATGAATGTCTGTGTATTTTGATGCATTGCTAAAGACAGATTGAGTGATGTGAAGGTTTGGGAGTCATTTGGGAGGGACCTTCAGGATGGGTAACACAGGGTGGCAACAATGGTGCAGTATGTATAAAAGGGAAGAAGTACTCCTAGGTACCAGACTGCAAGTTGCACTGGACAGCATTAATGGGCTCCCAGGCAAACTGTTCCCATAAGTCTTGTGATTCTCTTCTGGTAGGAAGAGCTACCTGATTGGAAAAGAAGAGTACAGTGGATGCCTTATCCATTATAATCCCATTGTGACCAATTACAGGCAAGGTATTTCAGAACTAGTAGCAGGCTTGATATGTTAGAGTGGATTTCAAAATCGTCCTTGGAGTTCCTTGAGCCCTGGGCAGCTGTGGTCCTCTCCCGATCCCCCTAGAGTGGCTGAGACCACTGAACAGTACAGCTGCCTGCTATTCCATGCTGTTCCCATGGTCTCCTCTGGGATGCTGACTACAACTGGGTAACAAGACAAATACAACAGCATAGACCAAAAAACGGCACACTACGTCTAAGGTCATGTCATGGGTAAGGCAGAGAAAGCTAAAGAAACTAGAAAGAAAACCTGAACAACTGCAAAAAAAAAAAATAATACAGGGATGGAAGGAAATTGCATTTGGCAATTGCATCATGGAAATTCACTGGAGTCTGTGAGTCTGTGGAAACAATGACCAGAGAATGGTGAATAAACCAGATGCATCCATTGTGAGAGAGATTCATTTTTAATACATTTTTCTATGTGTAAAAGGTGACTTTAATGAACAGTGAAGATATTTACAGTTTGCAATCATGCACACTGGTATTTTATTTGTAAAGATGAAAAAAGAAAACCCAAACAGAAAGCCCAACAAAGGTATAAGAAAAAAACAGGAAGACACTTAGCGGTGTAATCCATGTTTCAGTTTAACCGAATAATTGTTTCATTGTATAAAACAGTTTTTTACTATTAACGAGAACAGCATACCTCAGTTAATGGCAAGGACAGGGCTGGAACAACAGACAGCAGCACTTTGACTTCAGATAAACACCTTTTCGCCATTTCCTAATGGTATAAAGCAAGAAAAAACTAATGCTCTACTATCAGTCTCTGATAAGCTAACAGATGGCTTGGCTTTATAAAATTTTTCAGAACAATCAAGTTTTAGGTTATTCTAGTTGAATTCACAGCAAAATAAACCTTAGCTGGTGCATATAAATTTTCTGCAACACAAACAGTTGTGTTTGCTTTACAAACACAAGTGCCCAAACCTTGCTGTTTCTACTGAGGGAAAATTGCCCCTGGCTCAGGTATTAAACCCAGTGAGCAAGCATACTTGTGCTATGTGTTTGCTGAAGACATTCTAAACAAACACACTGACAAGATGATATTTATACATGGCATGTTAATCTTATTAGCATTCTAAAGATTGTTTTTCCAATTACTGACATATATTAATGAAAGTTTGAGCAAAACCCTTCAGGTAATCAGAAACACCCACTAACGGACAGCTCTGTCTACCCTCTTGAAAACACTGTGATTGGCCAAAACGTCATCTGTTCTCCAAGCTGGTCAAAATACAGCCTGGTAATAATGGCACAGTGCACAACTGTCACTGTTTCACAGCATCCATCAGACAAAATGACAGCCTCTACATCATTAATCATTTCATATAATAGATATAAAGAGAATCCTGTCACATGATAAATGTCTCCCACTTTGAAAATAAACGTCTATTTTGCCTTGGCATTTATCAAGCAGCAGTTATGCTGTGGCAACATTCTATTCCAATGACATTATCTCAAGCAGAGCACATGGAAAATTCTGAAATTACCTCTTTTGTATGTGTATGTGGGGGAGTTATGTGGTTGCAGACCATATTCAGCCTTGGTAAAAAGAAAAGAGGAAGGTGGCATAGAGAAACTGAAAATAAATTCACTGCCAGTTTTAGTCTTCTTTCAATAATGTTATTAGAACGTTCTTATTTCAGAAACCATCGCTGCCCATTTTGTATTGAAGATGTGTAAGTGATTTTTAAAAAGCACTTTTGGGTTGATCGCCATGCTAATTTGACACTACACCAAGCATTTTCAGATGTAGATTACTATAAATTAGGCATGAATTTTCAAATCTATGTACCTGAAGATGTAGCATTTATTTTCAAGTGGAAGGTTGAAAATGCCTGATATTTTTGTAAAATGACAAGCAATAATAAGGAAAAGAAAGTTAAAAATTAAATGAAAAGTGAAAATATTTCAATATTTCTTGAAAGGGGTGAGGGAAATTTAATCTTTTATGTCTGCCTTCCAAGTTACCTGTCGTTTGTTTCCCAAGAAGACATCTTAAATAAATGACTGTCAGACATATTTAAGAGCAGAACTGTTTTTACTTACTTCTGTATTTTCATCAAGGTGTATTTTTGCAATGTTCATTTGGGATTTTTTTGAAGGAATTCTTTTCAAAGTTTCGCCTTCTTCAAGAAAACTTGTAGATTCTGAAGCTAAAGACAAGCTTTTAGAACTTTGCATCAACATTTCAACTTGCTGCTTCAGATTAGATAATTTGTTCCGTAAAGAAATAATTCTGAAAGAAAACAAGGTTTTTCATTATTGCTGTTATGAAAGAACAATATCTGTTGTTTTAAGGTTATACTTACACTGTCCTAGCTTTTATTACATAATTATTAGGTTCTAAATTTTCTTTCATTTCAAGACACAAGTTTACAAAAATAAGTTTTCCATTCAAGAAAGTGGAATTATGAGATGTATTAGCTTTTTGCCTTAAAAATTATACGAAGAAGTATTTAAAGTATGCCTCTGGAATAAAAGACCAGCACAAGTGGGCTGACAACCTAGGTAGCAGGGGCTGCGATTCATCTTAGTCTGTTATTTCTTCCCCTCCACCTACTCAGTAATTCCAAAAATTCTGGAGCTGGATAAGTGGAAAGGAAGAAGCAATGAAAAATGGTGTAGGATATAAAATGAAGGGCTAAGTCCAGGGCTACAACTGAGAAAAATTCTTGCATGCTCAGAGTGGTGATATGGGATGGAGAAAGTAGCTGATCCAGTGACGGAATGGAAACAACTGCTGGGACTGCCTCTTGTATTTGCTAGTTTGTCTTACATTGCTATGACAGTGTAATGTAATTAGCATGTGTTAGTCAGTTCTTTAAGAACCAAAACTAAATGCTAATGTACTGAAAAGGCATATGTTTGAACGGGTTTAAACATCTTACAGTTTTTATAGTGAAAAATCTCTGAAAAGTGAAAATACGTGGTTTTAAAGACTTACAGCTCTTCAATATTTTGTACTTTATTTTCTCTCATCCTAAAGGGTTGACTGATCCCTAATATAGATGAAATAATAGGATAAACTCAGTGATTATTTACCTAGCCAACGGAATCCACAAGTAGCCTGAAAACACAGACATTGAGCTGAAAATCTTGATGTTGCTAATCTTGACAGGTTTTGTATTGTAAGCATAAAGCAGCAAAACCTGGAAAAGGGAGGGATTAGTATACATATATATGTAGTATTACAATGTAATATGGTATAGTAGTCCTATTCCAGTGATACCAGATTATAGTAGCTATCAAATACAGCCCACGGATGAAAATTCAGATAACAGACTTTCAAAAAAGGGAGGAATGTCACTGCGTATGAATTTGTACCATCCTCAGTTTTTACAAGAATTAAATCAGTTTAATTATGGATATCATTTATAGGAGTTTGAAAATTAGTTATACCCTATACAGCCACCACCAAAATCCTGCTCTTGTCCTGATCTTGGTCAATCAATCCCACTTAGGCTCATGTCCAAAGCTCCAACTTCAGGTAGGCTGAACACAGAGTTTTTACTGAATTCCCTAAGGCCCTATGTCATTAGTTACATCTGCTTAACAGCCTTGTGCACGGCTGTCATCGTATTAGGTTTAAATCCATGAAGTGTCCATCATTTACCAATCTAATAAAGCTGTATCGATACATGAGAACAAGAAAGGGAAAGAGAATGAACTGAACTGATTTGGTATTATTACTGAAAATATGCTTCCTAGCAGTAGCTGAATATTTTGACTATATGAAGAATGTCAAGTATATAGCATTCATATATTAGTCATTTTCAAGAGTTGTCTCTGGATCTGTAATGATCTGTAAGGTGATGCTAAAGTAACCTGCAAAACTATATTGAAAGGTACCTTATTTACACTACCTCCACAGGGCTTCTATCAGCTTACTAATAGAGATAAAAAGGATCTAGTAGAAATTTTGACACTGATCTGCTATGCCAAAAGTTTTGGAGATCGTGGATTTCTATTGCAGTGGCAGAAAACTTACTTACATGCTGTTCTCTTTTTTTAAAATAAAACAAATTTCATGTCCTAGTCCCTTGCTTTCCTGCAACCTTCCAATCGCTCTCATCTTTCATGTTTAGTCTGACTTCTCAGGGAAATGAGGTTTACAAAATCCCATTTTCCCTATATATGTATATCGGTGCTTTTCTGACAGCCTCTCACCAAACGGTAATGTTTGAATGTAGTGGTTAGCTCTAACCAAACTTATCAGTTAAGAAGCTCAAGAAGTGAGCCCACATGAACTTCATGAAGGTCAAGAAGGCCAAGTGCAAGGTCCTGCACCTGGGTTAGGGCAACCCCCAGTATCAATACAGGCTGGGGGACAAGGGGATTGAGAGCAGCCCTGCAGAGAAGGACTTGGGGGTACTAGTGGATGAAAAGCTGGACATAATCTGACAAGCTTTTGGGCTTGCAGCTCAGAAGGCCAATCTTATCCTGGGCTGCATATGGGGCCAGCAGGTCAAGGGAGGTGATTCTGCCCCTCTGCTCTGCTGAGACCCCACCTGGAGTGCTATATCCACTTCCAAAGCCCTCAGCATAGCAAAGACATGGACTTGTTAGAGCAGGTCCAGAGGAGGGCCACAGAAATGATCAGAGGGATGGAACACATTCCCTATGAGGACAGGCTGAGAGAGTTGGGATTGTTCAGCCTGGAGAAGAGAAGGTTCCAGGGAGACCTTTTATTGCAGCCTTTCAATACTTGTAAGTACTGGGGGCTTATAAAAAAAAAGATGGGAACAGACTTTTTAGGAGGGTCTGTTGTGATAGGATGGGGGTAATGTCTTCAAAATAAAAGAGGGAAAACTTAGAGTATATATAAGGAAACAAATTTTACCATGAGGGTGGTGAAACACTGGAGCAGGTTGCCCCATCCCTGGAAACATTCAAGGTCAGGGTGGATAGGGCTCTGAGCAACCTGATGTAGTTGAAGATGTCCCTCTTCATTGCAGGGGCTGGGACTACATGACCTTCCAACCCAAACTATTCTATGATTCTATAATTCTAAGACATCAAGGCCTTTCAAAAGGCATGAACACAACATGGCCTAGAAGCCCTATATGGTCAACAAAGTCTTTCTTTGGGTTGTCATCAAAAAACTGACAGGCATTCTGTTTGTCCTACATAGCAGGTTTGTGGCAGACCAAATATATATCCCCCTGCTTGACCAGCTTTCCAATCAGCATATGTATAATTCAATAAAAAACTGATCAGTCAGAAAACATGCATTCATTGGAAATAAGACTTAATTTGTTCCAATAGCCAAGGAACTGCTTTGGTGTAGTTATACCTTAGTTTCTGTATCGTTTGATGACTTTGCCAGAGAAGGAAGGTACCACTGAATGTTAATTTCCTTATCTGAAGCATTTGCTGCCCTACTGTCCCTCTGACTGTCTGCTTCTGTGATGACAGAAACTAGAGAAGCTGTTCTCACATGTGACACATTTGATGTAGTTCCAGTAATTTCAAGACACATCTGAAACACAAAAGAAAATTTTAAATTGTATTTTTTCTAGTGCAACATGCAGAGTCTGCTATGATCAAGTGTCTGCTAGAATCAGAATGACTTCCACTCCTGAACAAATATATGCTTATTTAGATAAATAGGTAGTTTTAAAAGGTGCCCATTTTACCAAGTTAAGGCTTTTCAAAGTTCACACGATGAGACATTTCTAAAGGTAATGCAAAGGACTTCTGGGCTGACTTAGAGACACCTACAGTAACAATGATTGTTGCCTTTGACTTGTCTTCCTTATGGCATTATGTTTTTTATTATATGACATGCCAACCGTACAAAATTTCGTGCTCAAAGAGTAATTTGCCTGCTATACTTATTGGTAATTAATGTAGTAATATGAATGCTAGACTAACGCTTTACATATGTTTATCTATTTGTTTTCTCATTAGCTGTGCAACTAACTAACCTACTGAAAATTCAGTCGCTTAATTTGTGAGGATTCGTCTTGTGTCATATTTGCTACAATATGTATGTAACATTAGCCAGCTATTCATCAAATAGTTACTGTCTGCCCACCATTTACCAGGGAAGTAATGGAGGAATATTGTCAACCAACATTCATTCATGAATAAAAGCCTTTTTTAAAGTTGTAAAATATTTGATTTCAAGTCTGAGCAATGCCATACCATTTCTACTTTTTGAAGTGGGTTGCAGATCTGCAAAGAGCAGAGGAGGCCAAAAAGTGACATTTTAGGGGACTACTGAAGCTATTTGAAAAGGTTGTTAGTGTCTCCATCATTGATTCCAAAATGTGGACACTGAAAACAGCGTAGTTCTTTTTTAATTTTGAATGTCATTGCTGAAAAAAACTGCAGAATTTTACCCACTTTATTTTCAGAAAGTACAGCTCATGACTGATACAAGGCAGTAAATCCAGGTGAGGAGAACATAGATTTTTCACAATGATATAACCTTAGTTCATAAAGCCAGCTCCCATCCCATATCAAAATATATACAGTAGAAGTGAAGATAAAGATGAAGTCATGCATTCAAATATATGGACAAGCCTTCAGTATGGCATGAAATAATTAACTGGGGATGATCTGTGCCACAGAGACTCTAAACACTGAGGCAGGGATAACTAACCTGCTAACATGGAGTGTGAACAAAATTATGAGAAAACATGTATATGGTAGTGGGAACAACCTAATGTATGCTGTGCCCCTGAACTAGAGCTCCCAAAGTCCATTTTACTATATATATTTCTTTCTAAAATGTGTGGTATGTTTTTCTTTTTCACTGAACTGCAGCTTTTGTTATTTACATCATATTGAATCTTTTTGAGGAAGGATATTACAACTGCTCTTGTCAAACAGTAGGGTTGCTGAATTACATACATAAATATTTATATGTTCAACTTTCTCAAAAGCCTGGAAATAACAAACTGTCTCAGTTAAGTGTTTCCAGTCCTACATATTAGCATGGAGTGGAATAAAAACCAAGCATGCAAAATATAACAGGGCACACAATTTTAATTATAGCCTTCTTAATGTAATTTGGATTCTTTGTTCAGCAGAGCTGAAAAAAACTGAATCAAAAATAGAATTACAAAGACACATGTGTATGAAACAGCCTTGTACATAAAAATCATTCTTTCAAAAATTATATCTATTTGTACTGTTAAAAATCCCAGTATCAAATTACAGTAACATTTTTTAAAATAACTTATACAGCCTTATGAATAGTTAAAGCTTCTAAAAATGTTGTGATAAAAATCAATGAAGCTTAGAATTAAAAAAAATAGGAGCTTTATGCTTGTTAGCTGTCTACAACAGTGAAGCTAACACATGATTATGCAGCTTGCACCTGTCACGAACATGACAGTGAGCTCTGAAGCTTATTATTCTAGGACAGTGTAATACTAATTATGTCAAAAGAAGAGCAGACAGAGTAAAATAATTTTTGATATACGATGGCTGTTATAAATGTCACATACCATATATTTACAATTTATTCAGTGGCACAGTCAGCTCTTTGTTGGGAAATGAGTAATGATATGCTGTCCAACACTGCAGAAAGTTCACCAACTCTAGAAGAATTACTTTCACAAAAGTATTTTAATTCATTTTTATAAGATAACAAGTTTTCACTCCTCAAGACTCTCCTGTATCCATCTAATACTGAACAAAACTGCTAAAAAATAAACCATGGAGAGTAACCTGTCATTTTAATTTTTTAGTATTAGGATAATTATGAATGTGAGAAGTGGGACAGAGAAAGTTAGAAGACAATTATTTTTACATTGAATATTCAAGACCCTTACCATTCAATATTCAATACAGATGCCATGGTCAGTGTAGACTCCAGAATTTCAGGATTTCTCTGAGTAATATAGTCTGAGCTGCCTACATTTCAAAGCTCAAGTTCATAAGCCAGAGATGTGAAAAGGTTGATTTTCTAGCCAGCTGGTAATCAGTGAAAAAAATTGGCACACAAGGCCTTCAACAAATTTTGATAGAATATAAATTGTATATTTTTTGATAATCATGTTTCTATTATGGACCAAATTAATAATATAGAGGATTGTACATACAAATTCAAAAGTGAACACCAGGACATTTTTGGTACGAACATGGGGATCTACAAGATTAAAAGCCTCAGTCCTACCAAAGAACAAAGCCAACTTAATTAACTAATAATGAAGTCTTCTTAAATATCATTCTGCTTAATCTTCTAAGGTCTAAATACACTGGGCATGGGATAGAGGTCATTTATGCAGGAATAAATAACACAAGGATATTTACATTTGTTCTTCACTGCTTGCACAGGATTTTGGTTTTGCACTAATCCTCTGCATAATGAATTTCACTCTTCTATCATGCTCTCCAAAATACCACCATTGGAACTAGCAAGAATCTTAGCAAAATGCAAGTATAGTACATATTTTTGAAACGGAAGTAAGAAAATATGTACCTTTGGAGAATCAGAAGTACCAAGTTGCAATTCTACATCATGTAGCTCTTCTGGGAAATTCTCAAGACAACATATTGAATATTCAAACAAATGCTTTTTAAGAAATGAATGCATTGCTGCTATGCGTAGAACAATCCCTGTGTCAAAAACAGAACTAAGGTGTCCATCTCTTGCAGAAAAAGATCCAGGTCCTGAGTCAGGGGCAGCTTTGAAAAGAAATTTTTATTACATCATCATTTGCCATTAAAAAGTGAAGTTTCTACAGCTACTAAATATTGAAAATACAGTTAAATATTTAAATCAATGCAATATCAAATAAATGCCTTTCCAACAATTATACTGATTGTCCTTAATTATAATAAGTTATGCAATTCATATTGCATTTTTTCACCAGATATCTGATAATTAAACAAGCTCTGTCTAGACATTATAAAGTAGCATAAAATGGGAGGTGCATTTTTGAGGCTGAGGTACTTAAATTTAGATCTATAAGCATAAGCATGTTCACCACGTGTCTAAGCACCCACCCAGTAGAGCAAATGCGTATTTATTCACTACAGTCAAAAGAAGCTCTAAGTGCTCCTAAGACCCTAATTTGGACAGCTAGTGGCTGATAGCTGAGTCGCTTCTTAGGCTCCTCCATTGGTAACGACAGCTGAGATACACAAGCACATTTTGACACTTACTTGTAGAGACCTTACTGTCCTTACAGTCCTGTGGTGAGGTAGAAGACTTTTCTTTCATTTGGTGCAGCAAGGAAAACACCCAACCCCTTCTGAAATTATTATTTTCAGAGTTGCTAAGTTTCACTCTAGGCAACTCCTAGATGTACAATCTGTTTCTGTTCTCAGCTATAAGGCTGTCACTTGTATATCCAGCAGCTGGCAATCAGATATGGATTTATAGTATTAGGACCCTGAAATTAATGGATTCTTAGTCTGTTTGAAAGGTCCTATCTATTACCATCTTTTGTTTACAGTGAAATAAACCAAGTATGTACATAACATCTGGGAGTTTAGTCAAAACACATTCAATAATGCTCAGCCTTCCCATTTACACTGTACTCAGTTCTCACAAACAGGCCCCCAAACTGAACAGATTTATTTCTGATGTGACTTAAGTCTTGTATCTAGAACTAAAAATAAATATAGATTATGATTTTTTAAAAAATGCTTCAAGTATAGCAATAGCAATTAAGTTTTGAGGTGTGTTTTTCCTGATATTATGAAAGCTTATGAATAATTATGAAAAAAGGTAATATCTTCACTTACAACGTTTTTTAACTGCCATAAATCTTGATTTCAGTGAATATTTTTACGCATTTATATGATGTAAAGGAACTCAAAATGAGACTCTCAGATTATGGCGTCTGAATCTGACACTTTTGGCTGTCAAGAACAATATCTCAAAAAGGAAGGAAAAATTCATACCAAATAGAAGGTTTGTGTTATAAAGGCTCCTTAAATAATTGTGGTACTGAATCAAGTGAATCCATGTTACTGTATCTTTCTTCTGGCTGGCCCTGGTGGTAAGACTTTCTGTTCCATCACTTTGGCTCTGCTTGTCTTGTATGATTTGCTTGTTTCCAGTAGAAGATGCTTGGGAACTTTCAGAGACAACAGTGTATCCATCTGCAAATCCAAGAACAGTTCAACAGTACACGTTAATTGAATGGTTGTAATTCAAAAAGCTATTTCTGCGTGGTAGTGGAATTCGCTGATCTGTAACTGAAAATGCAACTTGTGAACTTGGTTATGTTTCTCCTAAGAGGGAAATTCTTTCTATTCTGCATCAGTATTGGGTGAACTAGTAAAGACAGTTATTTCTCAGAACACGGCCAGGAATCTGACTGGCCCTTGCAAGAAGCTAAAGAGGTAGAAAGTAAGCTGCTCCCTCTCTCTCTCTGAATTAAAATATAAACCCATTACTTCTATGCATCATTCAACAGCGAATATTTACTGAATAGAAACAATACTTATTATCCTGAATTTAGAAGGGTTAGGTACACTGAAATGTTTATTTATTATAATTATCACAGTTATTATTAATGCTTTAATCCGGTCCCTTGTAGATATTAAGCACATTATCAAGTGTTCTTGACTATAGACTACAAGAAATATTTTTGTGCTATCTAAAAGCTATACTTACGCAAAAAGAGGAAAAAAGATCAGTACAGTTATCACTATATCACTGTTTATATGCAATATTTGTTCACTGCACTAGTACATGTCTCTCACAATTCTTCTGTTCTGCTTCTCATTCCAAAATGAACAAACATTATGTTATAGTAATTCCTAAAAGTAAACTTCCAGCAAATAATTATGGGTGCTTCTCCAAAAACTGGATGTCTCCATTATTCCTGATATTTCACTGTCAATTGTAAAAACAGCATTTAGTTAAAATGACCACATTGTTTATAGATGAAACTTAAACAATGTGTTTCACTAATGGTTTCACAGAAAATTTTTAGCATGCTGTGCTGATCATTTCCATTTCAATTTACCTTTCAATATTTTGGCCTACTATTGCTTTTCTACATTTTCTATTCTTTGTATTGCCTAACAGAACTATCAGGAGAAACACCTGCTGCATTTGCTAAAAGAAAAAAAATTATATGTAATTATAGGCAACAGAGCAAGTACAAAACAATCAGATTGATAGAGAGTCTTAGTATACAACACTTGTTTTCATAAACCAATCAAAACACATATGTTTAAATACTGTACAGTAAGTAGACATTGTTCAGCTTTGCCAGCAGCCATCAGACAGAACAATTCACTTGGGATGATTGAAATTAAGCCACTGAACCAAACTTTTAGCACTAAATTAATGGCTCCCAATTTTAAAATAAATGTAGCTATTTTGCCTTAGTGTTTATATATTCCTAGTTTCACTGATTTTTTTTAAATCAAAAACCTCTATGTCACCAACTCCACTAGCTGTAAAATAAATGCAGAATTTGGAAATAAACCAGGCAAATGCAAAGTTCTGCCAAGCTACTGAAAGCATCTCTAAATTATAGTCCGTTGGACTGGAAAGAGAATTGAGTGGTTTTTTATTTTACTGACTTTGACTTTTAGAATTCAGTACCCAGCCAATAACTTTGTAAGAGTTTGGGTTTGTTGTTTTGTGGGTTTGGTTTGATGTAGGGATTGGGGTTTTTTTGCGGGGGTTGGGTTTTTTTGTGGGAGTTGGGCAGGGAGAGACAAGTTATTCAACACCAACATGTCTTTGCAAAAAGAAAAGAAAAACTGAATCTCTCCATGGAAAAGCTAATATACTTAAGGAAAAAATCTGTTCTAAATCAGTGTTGACTGATAGTGCGGCTAAGACCTACTCTAGAAGTCTGGGGAAGTGCTGTTACAAAGGCCCATCTATTTTTCTAAAAGTGTGGCAGTATGTGCACTCCATCTTTCTGAGCCACAGTAGGCAAACAATGCAATTGGTTTTAACCTGTTGAATGCACGCACAGGCTGATATTTACAGACACACTAGATTTAGTCAATATTTGGTACTGCGATGCAGGATGAGGATTTTGCTTTTTCTTTCCAAATTTTACTTGCATGTTTTCATAAATGAAAATTAGATATTAAATGTAGTGCTAGGTTACAAGGCATATATAGTTAATTATTATTTAATGTTCTAATATTACTAGATATAAAAGAATACCAGATAAGAAATCTCTGTAGGAAGCAAGAAGATCCATGGAAACAAATTCTGGGATTTTCTGTTGCACTGCATCCTCCATGCTGCGTTCTTTAACACTCTTCATTCCAATTAATAGCTGAGAAGCAAGCACAGCTTCGCTAACCTAAAAAGCCAATATTTATTTTATTCAGAACCAGTTCACTACAATATTTATATAGCTGTTAAAATCTGAGAACAGCAAGATGATGACAAAAAATTAATTACTCAACCTACTATATTTTTAAAATTCAAAAAAATATTCCATTTCTTTCTGACATATCGTACATAGTACACTTAAATAAATCATTACTACTGACAGCTTAATTACCACATAAGTGATTTCAAATCAGATATCCTCACCTGGATGCCACTGATGTCTACCCACATGTCAAATACATGTGCGCACATATCAGGCAGTGTGCTGTTTTATTTGCACTGAATCAAAGTTGAAGTAAACAGAGTCAGATCTGTCCAGGGGAGATTAAATGCACTACTCAGAGCATGTCCATTTTAATTTCCTCAAATAAGACCCATGCCAGAAATTTCAGGAAACCTTAATTCTTGTGTTGTTTGCATTGTCTTGTTTGTTTGTGTAAGTAGCATAAAATTAAATGAAAAAATCCCTAAAATTACCTATTACCTCTTCAGAATATTGCACCAACCTGTGTAGCTGCTCGTACTGCAATCCAGGCTTGTGCTTTGTAGCTTTCTGATTTCAGGGCATCCTCAGGAGAAGAGAGTTCTCCAAAAGAGGTCTAAAATTATACACCAGTTCACAGTAAGATTCTAAATATTTTGTGGTAAAATAGTTCTTAAATATAGATAAAGTCCTCCTACTCACAGAATTATTGTTTTATTTGCAAGTTGTAAAAAACAGCATTGATTATACATCCATGGATTAATTGCTAAAATTGAAAAAAATTATACAGAGTATACTAATTGGCTACTCCTACTGCTTTAACATGGTTAAAGATTTTCATATTTCTCATGCTGTCACTTATATTCGTACTGAAAAATTGGAATCTGGAAAATATTAATATTACCACTTAAAAGCTAGGTTTTACTGTTTTGCTTCCTTTGCAAGGCACAAACTAATTAGTATATAATCAGAAATGAAAAAGTTTGTTCTGTTTCTTCCTATCTTATACCAAAAAAAAAAAAATTCAATGTTACCATTTTATGCAACAAACATTAGAAATAATATCAATCAATATAAAATTCTACTGCTATACTATATGATTTCTTTGTGTGGCTTTTCTGGTAGGATTTTCAGCATTAGTATGATTTATAAGCCACTAAGTAAGAGTCTGGCAAGGTGCACAATGTTCTAAGAGAAATATATTTCCTCCTTTGAAGAGGACACTACCCAAAAGATAGAAAACATACATTTGATTTGGAAGGCACCATCTTGTCTGGCTGTGACATATCCTCACTATTTGTGGCAAAATGCAAATACAACAGTGCAATTTCAAGGTATGATCTTCTTATTAACCTGTAAGAAACAACACAATCAATGTTACTATCAAAGTAAGCATTACAGTGATACAATCTGAGTCCTGCAGAAGACGAGCCAGACAGTCTCGCCAAATAAATCATTCATCTTGCCCTCATCATCTACTCAAAGCGCACCTTCTTTTAGAAAGACCTTGTGATCCTGTTTTAATGTCTTAGTGAGTGTAAAGCATCCCTATGGTACGCTTAACAGTGTCACGGGCGGAGTGATTAACTTATAACAAATAACACATTGGCTTAAGAGTATGTCAAAATAAATTGCATTCCATGTAACAAATACTCCATATATAAATCGCAACTATTTAGTGAGAAAAATGTAATTCTGCAAAGGAAGTGATCATTCTTTACAGAATCTGTATGGTTTCTTCTTCCTTCCTAAAGTTAAGACACACATCCATTGTCTTGGTTTCCCTGAAACATGGGTGGCTGAATTTGCGTATGGGTCTTCAGTCAAACTCTTCCAGGAAACATCAAAAATACCCACAGTGACCAAAACAGTCTTTCATTTCTTCATTGGCCTCAGCTGAGAAACCTTCTGAGTCCTGTACCACAACACTACATCTTCATACAGACTGCGCTCACCAATTCCTCTTCTCCTTTGATTAAACTTTCTTCTCCCTTCAGTTATTTTTACAGTAGTATTATAAACCAGGCAAAAATCATTGAATCATAGAATGGTTCGGGTTGGAATGGACCTCAAATGCTCATCTAGTCCCACCTTCCTGCAATAAGCAGGGACATCTTCAACTAGATCAGGTTGTTCAGAGCCCCATCCAACATGACCTTGAATGTTTCCTGGCACAGGGCATCTACTTCCTCTCTCTGGGCAACCTATGCCAGCATTTCACCACCCTTATAGTAAAATGTTTCTTATATCTTGTCTAAATCTACCCTCTTTTGGTTTAAAACTATTACCCTTTGTCCTACCACAACAGTCGCTGCTAAAAAGCCTGTCCCCATCTCTCCTATTAGCCCCATTTAAGTATTCAAAGGCCACAATAAGGTCTCCGTGGAGCCTTCTCTTCTCCAGGCTGAACAACCCCAATTGTCTCAGCCTCTCCTGATAGCAGAGGTGGTCCAGCCTCCTCATCACTTCTGTAGCCCTCCTCTGGACCCAGTTCAACAGCTCCATGTATTTCCTGTATAGAGTACTCCAGGTGGAGTCTCACCAGAGTGGAGAATTACTTCTCTTGACTTGCTGAAAATCACTACATGTGGAAAATTTCTCCAACTAGGTTTATAACAGTTTTTTAATACATATTCCTCCTGGCCCTGTAGCTCTCTCCAGATCTCCCCTGTCAATTAGTTTTCCTAAGCAAAGCAACAAACTTCTGCTTATGTAGTTCTGGACAGAGTCATATTGCTCAGAGCTGGCTGCTTATATAGAACAATAAATTCCAGCTCCAGTATGGTTTGTGTAAAGCAAAATAAAAAGTCAAAGAGTACTGTACAGTTCAAGACAGGGCAAACTAAGTGGGAAGACGGCAAGTTCTACAGCTAGCTTGGGACAATTTAGTTAACATTTCTAGTCTTGCTAACAAAAAAGGATTTGAGACATCAAGAAACAACTTTAAATAATCCCATAGCATCAGAGGGCTTGTATAAGGGTGATTGGGATGTTTAGTTCTCTAAAATAAGACAGCCAAGGTCCATTGATGTTGCTGTATATTCTTTTAGAGAGACAGTGGCAAATTAAATGAGTGTAGCAAATTAAACTTGCAAAACATCACCACAGTCCATTTCTGTACTATCTTCCATCATGCTGACTGCTTGTAGCAGTTTATTACTATGCTACTGCTTCTGTGTTCAGAGTTCTGGTTCATTAACTTAAGTAGCAGAATACCCAAACAAGCAAGGTAAATTGCTGCCTTTACACACACTGTAACCAGACATGGCACATTATTCATTAAGACTGGTCAAGAAACTTAAAAAAAAGCAAAGTCCAATGTATCAGAGCTGCTTGACAGAATTTATTGGCTGGCTTGGCTCAGCTCTTCAGGCATCTTCTATGCTGATAACTAATGCCAAAGTCACTGTCCTGATATCTGTTACAAACACATTTCCTGCACTCCTTCTGCCTCTGTTCTTCTGACTGTTTCAGGCTGCTAACCTTTTCAAGCTGGATTTCCATTATCTGGAAGGGGGCAGACCACAGCTCATCTTCTGAAATATGAATAAAACCCCAGTGTAATTGATAGCTCTGTTCCTGGTGTTGACAGAGAGGGCGCAAATTTTAACATAGAACAGAAAGCTGTAACTTTGTATACTCTAAAATATGCTTTCAAATGTTTCTCAGCATTTGTTTTAAATAAGAGATTAAGTATCCAGTAGCCGTTCTATACTGCAATAGAAGAAAACTCTCCAAACTGTAAAAGGTGCCTCATAATAGAAGTCAAAAAGCTGTACTCATGTGTGATTAAAATTAATTTCAAAGTTATATAGCTAGTTTCTTACTCAAAGTTTTGATCGTGCTGCTGGCTGAGTTTTATAGCTTCCAACAGGGTTTCAGCAGCTCGAGGTGACTGGTTATTTCCTGCTTCAGTTATCTGGCATTCTACTTTACCTAAGAAAGAAATAAAGAAAGCAGATTTTCAAGATTTTAGTATTTTTTTCCGTAAGACCCAACCTGTTTACCTCCAGGCAATTTAAACAACATAGCGCATTATTATTCTCTTCCTTATAAGCAAAGTCTTTTCCAGATTGTTTAAAACATAATGCACAATGCCTGTGTAGCAAAGTACTTCATAGAGCAGTGAAAATAATCAAACTTTGGAATCATAATGACTCCTAACATGTAGTAATCCTAACTAGAAGACCGTTGTACCTGGAGGAGTTTATGCACAGACACAGGCCTGTTCTGTGCTGTGTGCTGTGTTGCATCTACAGTGTGGCCTTCAGGCCTGTGTTGGGCTGTGCCACAGCATAAATAGAGCCAGCTGGCTCTGACAGAAGAGCCTGTTGGCAGCATCTTCTCAGTACCAGTGATTATACCACCTGCCCTTTCTGTAAAACTGCAGCAAGAAGTCTTAGGTGAATATGCTTTTTGTTTGACAGTGGAAACGATGAATAGTTGTTTTCTTTTAAGAAAACCCTCTAACAGCTCAACAGACCAAAAAAGCAACCTTTCCACGGGCAGGATCTGTGTGTTTTGCTACACCCTGACTGGAAGCCCATTCAATACTACACAGCTTGGCGTTCTCAGCATCTGAGATTATTTTCACTATCCTTTTTTTCTTTATCGTGTTAACTCCAATAAATGGCATTTTAAGAGACACTTAACAGAGTCTGAGTGCCTCTCTCACTGGGATCCTAACAAGTCAACACCTCCTGGTGCAAAACATAATGCCACTAAAATCCAAATGTGTGCAAACACTGTGTAATTCATTAGATTTGTTAAATCATTTAGAAATACTTTACGAGTCTCTCACCTTCTTTAGCTCAGACTGATGCAAAGAAGCTAATTAGCTTTCTACAGTGGTCTTAATGTGCTTGGGTACACCCTTTGATCCCTGATAACATAGAAGTGGGAGAAGTTCTACTGCAGTTTTGAAATTATTCACTAAGTAATGCATGCTGAACTATGCTGGTGTGAACTTAAACACAGGACAGAGATCTGCAGCTAGACAGGGTGAGAAATACCCAAATCTGTTCTATTTTTTACATTAAAATGCTTTCTTTTTTAGAGAGGCCACATCCCATGCCTGGGAAGGCAATCATGATGTACAAACAGGGTTTTATTTACCTATATGAAAAAGAATTTCTGCTTCCAGATCTAATTTTTTTGTTGCAGATGCTCTGCAAAGCTTCAATGCTGATTCTAAATGTTTGAGAGCAAGTAGCCATTGCAGTGGATCTCCTCTTTCAGGTGTGGAAGCTACCTTTTCAGCTAATGTGTGTCCTAAGAAAAAAAAAAAGACAGTTCTTAGTAAATGATTTCATAGAAAACCAATTTATCCAAAAGGACCAACTTCTACAAAACAAATGCTGTCACAATCCAATTCTCAAAAACCTGAGTAATTAATGGATATAAATACAGAATGATAATGTTGTTTCACTACTTTATGGTGCTATCAAGGTTTACCTAGGCCATCCCAAAGAAGCTCAGGTTACGCAAATCAACCTTGTCACAAACTATCTGGAAAGACTAGCAGTAAGCTACTTCATAACTTTATTTCACTTGGCAGTTGTAGGCAAAACCTAAACCTCTCTGAGCATTCCCAAATTCCCTTTCTACTAAGCAGATCTAAAGCCTTCTTTGATGCATTGCATACCTCTTGCACTGTACTCCCCGATATTTATCTGTATGCTTTGGCTCTTCCTAAAAAATGTGGATTCAGACAGGAACTGGTCAAACACAGCCATGAGTGTCTGGCCACACCTGCTCTAACAATAAAGTAAATAACAGTAAAGTACAGTAAGACTGGATCTCTAGAGCTAACCCACTGGTGTTGAAGACCTGACAGCCACAGCAGATGCATTTCAGGGTGTTTAGTTTGGACTATCTTTATTCTAGTCCTAAGGGTTGAATGCAAAGTAGCGGTTGGGATGCACTGATACAGTCCTGGAGCATATTTTCCTAAAAAAGAATCCAGAACACTTTGAGGCTGCTCCACAATGAGAACCAAAGTGATTTCTAGATTTTCTAGTCCATTATAAGTCATCTATACACCAAATTTAGTTTAACAGAAGGAATATGGAGACAATATCCCTTTCCCTGTATTTGCTATACAGCAGCAATTCTCAGGCAGACCTTAAAGGTCATCTTCTGTTATTGACCATACTTCCAAGAGTCTATATAAACAAAAGTTATTAAAAAAAGTTGTTAAATTAAAAGGTAACAACAATAACAGACACTACTGATTTTATTGGGATAGAGAATTATCAGTATCATCCCATATGATCTGATATAATTTGTTAGTTCCCATAGAACTACTTCCACAGAGATGGAACGTATAAAGGAAGTTTTCAGAAAATGAATGCTTTGCACAGAAGCTGGGATAACATTGCTAAATTCCACTCTAAAAAAAAATTAAGTTCCCATTATTTTCAACAAGCTTTAACATTAATATTTAAGTCTTTGTTGATTAGAGTTCCTGCAAGAATTGTACCTTGCTTGTACACATTGCATAGAGTCAAACAGGCAGCTACTATTGGCTTTCAAAATATTTTCTTTGTATAATGAAAACAATTGATTTACTGCTGGGATAGATCACTTCTGATGCATCAGTCTATCTGCTGTTGCATATGTATGAAAATTAATGAAAAATTAAGAATAATAATGACTTGCATCTTTCTTACCCATTCTGAATTTGACTTGGGCTAGCAAGTTGATATGTGGCAAGTAGATATTTTTTGCAGGTAGGGCCAGGCAAGTCAATGTACTGTCTTCTATTTGCTGTTCAATGGGTTCTCCGCAAACAAAAATCTATGAAAAGAGCATGCTTTGTAAAGCCAAGTTACAGACAACAAATTAAATAGCAGTTTGAAAAAATAAGTTAAGTATTGCAAAACCCTGGAACTTAAATGTGTCTTATAACAGAGCACTAGAAAAGGGCTTTATAATCTTGAAGTCCTTTACTTCAGTTTGTACTTGTCTTCTTTGCAGAGGAATTCAGTAGCAAAAAAACAATTTCATTGAACTCTTGATCAAATTTATTCATGTTAGGCTTTGGTTTCTGAAAGCAAACTCCCACAAATCAATCTTTAAGAAACAGATATCCCAAGTAACCCAAGCCCTAGAAAGAAACAGTCATTTATACAAAGAGATCTGACATCCAACAAAGGCCAGAAAAGAAAAAGACAATAACATGTATGGACCAGTCAGACTTTTCATCCCTGGAAAATCAATGGGAACATGCTGTAAAGTGTTGTCTCTTGAAGGCTTCCAAGTCTCACAAGTGGAAATCAGAGTCTGAAGTGATTCATATGATTGTTTATTACTTGGGGTAATAAATATTTCAATGGATTAAACTTCTGTATTAGGAAATATGAGGAAAGAATTTGATCCAAAAGCTTTTCTTTATAAACTGTATCGAGAACAGCTAGAGACCGCAGTTGTGCATATCTATTTTTGGATCAATAGATAAATGGTTTATTAATACACATACCTCTCACAGATTTCATGTCTTTAGATTTATTTAATTTTTGCCTATTTAAATTTTTACATGGAAATGGTTTCTTCATACTGATTGTAACAATCTGTCAATCTGAAGCATCATAAACAATATGCTGCTTTATATAGATGTTCTAGTTCAAATCATTCTAAGTTATATACAAAGCTAAGTTCTTATACTTGCATGCTCAAGAGTTAGGAACTCAGTGCATCCTCCCTGAGGTGCTGAGTATGAACATATGCCTTATTTCAAATGGGAAAAGTGAGTATTCCACGTCTCTTTTTTTCTCGAACTACCTAATTCCATTTTTACATAGGGATATATATTTTGCAAGTATTCAATATTTTTAAATTGTATGAAAATAGCAGACTACATACATGAGTATGCATGCTAAGTATGCAGAAATAAATTTGGTAAGATGAATTATTTCTTCACACTAATCTAGGGAAAATTGAAATGATTAGTTAATAGGAATGGGCCTCTTTAAGAAATTGTTAAAATACCTTTCAGACTAGATAAGATTGCTGGAAGGATTTGCAAATGCTGTGTAAATCACCAACGTATACTCACTGCTTTAATGGTAAGCTCATGTGCCAAAATTAGTAAGCTTAATGGTTCCACTGTAGAAGAGCAATGTTCTGTATCTACTGTTTGGAGTGTCAGTATGTCTGCCAGCAGAAGCATACTTTTCACAAGAGTAAAAGAAGCTGCAGGGGAAATACATGTATCCTCTTGGAGTAAACTGATGATATTCTGTTTGGACACAGACAACATAAACCAAAATAGTTACTACTTTTGCTGTCTAACTATGAGGACAAATCACAGAAAGTGAAAAAAAAATCTATTTTAGTGGCACTATTTCAAGCTTATTTAATGCTGGCATCAGCTGTTCTGACTATATGAAAAATGCATCAACGAAAAGTGAACAGTTTCTCCTTTGTCTTCAGACCTCCAAAAGAAGTTTAATGCCTGCCACGGGACGTTTTTCTTGCAGGTCAAGAATCGCAGCTTGCACCATCATTTCAGCCTGAGTCTCTGTATCACCAAAGGCTTCTGCCTCTAGTATTACTTCTTCTATCACACTTCTGCGTTCAGCCACATTACTTTCTAAAAGAGAATATATGAACAGTAAAAATACAGTTGAAAATATTTTATAGTATATTCTACCATTCTTAAGACACTTGCCTATTAAAAAGTAAAAGAAAATCTGACATTATAGATTTCACATTTACCATTTCATCAATTCCATGCCAAATTCACTTTCAAAAAAAGAAAAAACACTTAGTTTTTAAACTGCACTTGGTTTAAGTTCATCCAGTATAAATAATTACATTTTGTAAATCAGATAGTCATTCTCACCCATAAAATATATTCTACATATTCATAAATCTGATTTTAGTTACCATTCCAAAATAGTAACAGCCTGCACAGGAATTATCCAAAAGATGTTAAATAAGAGCTTGGCTACAGGCCTAGACTGCGATTTTGATATTTAAGTGAGCATCAGAGTTTATATGTTCACAGAACTCAGGAATGAAAAAACATTTTATTCATAATCAAACTGTATCGAAACGTATTTCATAGTATCTCACTTAAATACTTTAAAGAGAAATAATCTGGAACATATTTAGGAAATATATAGGAACATTTCATTTATTTGAGAGATAAAAAGTGACAAAAAGCTTCTGAGACAAAACTATAAGTATGTAGCAACAGTGTTTTTGAAAACAAGCATACTTATTTAACTTAATTGCACTAGAACATTTGAAATTTTCTCACACTCAAGTGATTTATCAGAAGATAATGATCATTAAATGAACATTAATATAATGCTTTCATTAATATAATGCTTTGTGTTTACATTCTCTAGGGAGATATTGTACTCAGAAATCTATTTTCCTTATTGCATTGGATGAGGTTAATATAAATAATATCTCAGTGTTAATACAGCCCCAGAATTAATATTAATACTTTTATTTATGAATAAGAATTGTGTCTTAATAGGCTCACTTGTCCATTACACTCCAAAAGTCTAAACCAAAAAAGGCTATTACCTTTAATATCGCAAACACCATGTATCTGTGTTACTAGTGCAGTCACTAACATTGTACGACACCTTAGCCACAGATGTACGTTCATATGATCTTGCGCTGTTATACTGCGAGGCAGTTGAACATCTTTAACATTAGAGTCCTAATAATTTCCAAAAAACAAGAGAAATGTTACTTCCTGTGTCAACAACTTTACTACAAACAAAGCAACAGGGCAGAATCCGTCTCAAATAAATGAAATTATATATAACANTAGATACATGTTCTTTAATATCAGGAGTCCAATTATTATTAACTTTTAATATACAGGGGAAAAAAAGAATTGTAACAAATGAAAATTAAACCAGCTTTTATGGGAAAGTTCGCAAATATATCCATGTATTCGAGGTATCCTGGAGAATAATTCAAAGTTTGGACTTTATTCATCTCAAACTGGAACATTAAACAAAACTCTAAGTCACATAAAAGTCTAATTGTGGAACAGGATCAATATCAAGTACTGGTACCTCAACAGTGATTAGAAAGAAATTTTTAAATTTTGATTTCTAGCTTTTAAGTGTTTCTGGTGATTAGAAGCAAATATTAACGTGATATAGTACTGGAAGTGTTTATGAGAATTCTCAGCTCAACTCCCCGTGCCATTTTCACGTATGATAAACGGTCTTTCTAATACTACTATTTTCCAATCCAGATTCTGAAGATTTGTTCCAGCAAGAAGTAAATGGACGTGGCACCACCTGTGTTTTACTTACACTAAAAATCAACATGAATGACTTACATTGATGCAAATGAGGAAAAAAAATTAGCCATAGCTCAGTTACTGGCTACAGGCCAGTCCTAAGAAAATGTAGGAGTAAGTGCAGTAAGACAGAAAACCTTGATATGCAACAGAGACAGAGAATAATTGCACTGCATGCAAGAAAGTCCAGTCTCATTATGCATGTTACAAAATCTGGCCTCACTGCTCAATTGCTCTGTCCACGCGAGTCAATTCAACTTACTCTGTGCTCGAGAGTGAACGTGTGTGGAATAACCAATCACTTTTGCACACCAGCTTTCCAGGGTATGTATGGCTCAGTATCACTATGTCTTAGACAACAGAAATCTTGCTGAATTTGTAAAACAGCCATGATGTGAACTGGTTGGTTTGGCTCTTTGAAAGAGGCTACTCTGAAGTAGGTTTTCAAACAAAAGACCTAAAATACCTTAAATGAATAATACAAGATTTTCCCCTGAAAGCTATTTTTTCTACTTCCTGTTTGTTTGGGGTTTTTTTAAACAAAAGTAGATTTTCAGTGTTAGCATTTGAGAATATAGAAATAAAACCTGTAATTCCTAACCATATACAAATTTAAATGATTATAGATACATTCAAAATACAACAGGCAAGCAGCTAACTCATGTATGTCATATATCATTTTCTCCCTAGGTTAACAGTAACCTCATAATACAGATGCATGCTATGTTCTAGTGTTCTGAAAACCACTCAGCATTTAATACAAGACTTCTTATACTAAGAAACAATAGTGTAAAACAAATATGTGCACATACCGAACACTCCCTTTCATCCTTTTCTTCTTGAAAATCTGTTTCTTCAATCCTAAAAATTTTTGCATCTTGGAGAAGTCGAATTGCAGAGAAAGCTAAAGCAACACTGATACAGAAAAGCATTATTTTAAAATACTAATTATATTTGCCATTTTATGCTTTTGTTATAATAGATATTCCATTTCTGACTACATCAGAGATGTCTATCATCCGTTACCTACTTTTGCTTCAGCACAACAACAGAATTGCACAGCAGACTTTGTGTATACTATTATTGATATGAAGATATTTGCAAAACCAACATAGTGAGATCTTTTTTACAACAGGATTTGCTCCTCAAAGAACCCATTACTCAAAATATTCTGAGAACTGCCAAAAGCAGTCTCATGGCATTAGTTTTCTCTCTCTAATTGTACATTTTCCCCTACGTCTGTAAATCTCTACTTTTTTACCCTTCTCTAAAGCAATTTTGGGGTTGGGTGGTTTTTTTACAATTCTACTTATTCTCTACCCACTGAAACATAGTTTCCTAATGATGCAAAAGTATCTGAGGGTATCCCAAGCTCACCTTTTAAAGATTTTTTCAGCAGGTTAAGTGTTAAAAATGTGTAACAAAAATTCTCATCTATGCTGTCTTTTTACACAGAGAGACTTTCTTTACATAGAGACTGAAGCAAAAGAATAAAATAATTTATGAAAACCTTAAGTCCTCTTTACCCTGTCAGAGCACTGTAAAGAGCTTTTAATGCAAGAGAGATTAAGACTCTGTGTGAATTTACTACTTTTGAGAAGTTCTAGATTAAGTGTTGTAAGGGCAAAGTTCTTGATTTATGCGCAAAGAAGTCAGAACAAGAGCAGCACTACTCTGAAATTACTCACATTATTCTGCCAACATGTATCTAAGCACAGGATGGATAACCTCCAGAGATAAGAGGGTAGTTAAAGTCTTCCTGTCATTTCAGTTTCTACCCTGCTTGCTGTTTTTGTGCTGCTGAACTGGATGGATTACACCAATTCAGCACAAATAGACCCCAAAGTAACAATGAGAACCAAAACTGTTAATATCTTGCCTTTCAGCTCTCAGAATTCAATCCTTATGAATCTCCTTCATCATGCTTTTACTTCAGTCTTATTCCAAAACTGAAACCAGAATAAATCAATGTTGAATTTGATGATAACTTTCTCTCTAACAATGGAAAATATGAAACAGAATTTGCTTATAAAAGCAAAAGAGACAGTAAGGATAATGCAGTGAAATATCCCAACTGCTTTTCTTTCTTTTTATTAAGAAGAGTTTTCCCTTGAAACCAGGCATCAAAGTTGAAATTACAGCAAAGCCTGACATTTTTCAAAATATTGTTTGAGATGTATGGCTAACATTTCTCAAACAAGTTGGGAGATGCAACACCCAAGAGTATATACAGGCTTGTAAGGAATATTAACCTAACTTCCTGAGGAGCACTGCATTCAGTTAACTGCTGTTGTCAACATTTAGCAATTCTGAAAATGAGGCCATTTTTATCTACATGATTACATATAAATTTCACCAGTAACATATAGACCACGAGCCCAAAGGTTCATATATGTGTTGTTTTAAGCAGTAATGTATTCACATAAGCAGACAAGCACATATTTTTGTAATTACAAACCTCACATGCTTAGGGGGGACACCATGTAAGTACTCTCCTTGAGATCAATCAAATTAGTCCTATACATAATCTTATTCTGAGGCATACATTTTTTGCAAGACAGAGGCTGTAATGTAGAACCTTCCCTTGATGAAATTTTTGTGACCCTCTTCCGCCGTCAACAAGAGTGATGTGTCTATATATTTCCCTTGACAAAATACACATCCTTTTATCAGCTGAATCAGAAAGTGACAAGATGATCAAAATAGGAAAGTACAGCTGACTATAACAATTTCACCACTAAGTCATTTTGCCAAAGGAAAAAAATGATGAATTTCTGTAATATCATGCAAAGTTTGATTTCTAGGCTGGCAGGCAGGAAACATTCAGTTGTCTGAAGGAATGTTTCATTTGTATCTGAGGCAGATATATCAGCAGTTTCCGTAGATGGCAGTGCAATAAAATTGTAAAATAGGTTAAAAAAACCCAAACCCTTATTTTGCTTGTTGTTTGGGGTTGTTTTTTTATTCCTGCTATCTGACCTCTATCAATACATAAGGCCCATTAAACACCCATCAAGAATTTGAGAGTCAAAAAAAAATGATCCATAGAATGCTTGACATCTATTGGAACCGTTGATACTCTAAAAAAGTTTCTTCTGTCTGAGAAGCCAAGAGAGAAAGTGCACTCTAGGATATAACTGCATGTCAAAAAGAAAGGTCTTGCACTGAAAATGGCTTTCATACCACCAGTTTAGAAGGGTGAGAAAGTTTGGGTCAGAACTCTACTAATACAGGTTTTACCAAGCCTAATACCAAGCTAATGTGGGCTTATGCACAAGGTATTTCGTAAGTCTGGGTACTGGTCCTCAGTTACTAATACGACAATTTTATAAAATCCACAGGGCACTCAAAAGCATGATGAGGTCACCCACCGTCCAGTGATTTGTTGTTTTCTCTTTGACAAATTTATGGTAAATTAATCTAATACAAAAGGCACTGAAATAGATTCATATTTCATTATGAGAAATGTCTACAAATAACCTACAAGTTCTTACTTCCCATCTTCACCAATGGCATTACAACTAAATTATCACCGTCCTAATATACAAACTTTTGGGAAACTTCTGTTTTTAAAATAACATAAACAAAACCCAGATCAAAGACAACACTGAAGTACTCTTACTGTTTTCAGTTCAGTAATCTATACAGAATTGTGAAGCTCCTGTCCTTGTTAATTTATTTCTTTTTTCATTGCTGTACCATAGCAGTTACAAAGGACTTGTGCTATTTAAAGGCTATCTGAGGAAAAGGATGAGAAAAGGATGACAGTTGGCCCTTGACATAGATGAAAACATATTTTTTTTTTGTTAGTTGGGTAAAAAAGGAAAAAAAAACATCCTTGAGACTGGTTTGATGGTTGGCCAGCTGAATCACCTACCACTTCATCAGTGGGACTCTAAGAGCAAATCTTCACCAATATTTCAACAATAATCAAATGTTAATTTTGCTTTTTGCTTGGTCGTTACTACAATGCAAGATTTACTGTAATCATTTTGATGCGTTCAGTCAGAGTAGGCCTAACAAACGTTATAAATACTGATTACATTCTACTTAATCTCAGTATAACTTGGCAAGTGACAGTTCTACAGCTCTATACACCGCATCTCTAGTTAACAATTTGTACCCTTAAAGACTTTTCAACCTAATTAGACAAAAGAGCTTGACACTAATTAAAAAAAAAAATAAAATACAAAGATGAGAGAGCACCTCTCCTGTGAAGACAGACTGAGAGAGTTGGGACTGTTCATCCTGGAGAAGAAAAGGCTCTGGGGAAACCTTAAAGCAGCCTTCCAGTACCTAAAGGGGGCCTACAAGAGAGATGGGGACTCTTCATCAGGGAGAGTAGTGATAGGACAAGGAGTGATAGTTTTAAACTGAAAGATGGAAGATTTAGATTAGATACTAGGAAGAAATTCTTTATTGTGAGGGTGGTGAGGCACTGGAACAGGTTGCCCAGAGAAGTTGTGCATGCCCCATCCCTGGAAGTGTTCAAGGCCAGGCTGGACGGGGCTTTGAGCAATCTGGTCTAATGGAAGGTGTCCCTGCCCATGGCAGGAGGGGTGGGAATTGGATGGTCTTTAAGGTCCCTTCCAACTCTAATCATTCTATGATTCTATGAAAAATGATACATCGTTAAACTATTATCCTTCTTATACAAAGAAAATTAAAATTACAGATATGTTAAACAAGAATCCTCCTAGCTGAAAGACCAAAACAATGTTCAGAATTTAACTTCTACAAAGAATTAATTTATTCCTACGTGCCCCATGTATTAAAAGAACAGCATAATTGTAATCTCACAAAATTATAAAAAATATCAGAACCTTAAAATTCACAGAATTTGGAAATTGTAATCTGGAGAAAATATTGGGCAGATCATGTAAATAGAACAGTATATTACACACTCTCAGTAACAATATAACTAATGCCTAGTACAATCTATTCTTACTTATTAAAGTTTACACCAATGCTTTTTAATCCAATTAATTTTAAAAGTATAACTTTAACACTTCAGTTTGACATCAGTAGGTACATCAAGAGGAAATGTTCTTGCAGAACTGTAACACAGGACATTCTAGAACAAATTACAATTCAGAGATAACATTAGTGCTGTGCACTTTAAAATTATAAAAACCATATGACCTAATGTATACAGACTAATGTAAACAGTGAAAATTGCAGCTTTTTCTTTGACTTTGTGTAACGCTGTATCACAAAAACACCTCACAGAGAAATCATATGCCAATAACTGATGATCTTTTAAATAGTAAAATAAAGCAGTAATAAAAAATTAAATGCCAGTGTAACTTACTAGAGGGTTGTTATGGCTGGTTACTAAGATTTGGAATATTAATGTAGACATGAAGGATTGAAAGAAAAAGTTGCTGGATGTTATTTTTTTTCTTCTGTAGTCAAGGCTGTGCCATGTAAGGTTGTACACAATATTACTTACGCGAAAGCTGCTTGATGCCTTTGCTGAGAAATAGCAGCAAGCTGAAGTTTGGCCTCAATAATTGCCTCTAAGTCTTCAGCAGAACAATGAGAGATCTCTCCATCATATTTGTCCTGTATGTTTTGTACAAGATGGCTAAGACTTGCTTCAGCTTCTGTCAATAAAATCCCCTAGAGAAGAACACAGCATTCATCAAATCACTAAAATATATTTTACTCTGTTATAGCTACTACCACTGCAAATCAAATAAATTCAAATATAATATACCTTTTCTATGAATAGCAGGGGGTTTATTTTGATTTTTTCATATATATATATATAAAATACTATACTAGTTACTATTCTGACTAATCTTAAACAATACAGTATTAAAATGCAACATTAAAGATGTTGNCATTAGCATTTCACAATATTTTAGCATTTAATATGTAGCCAGGTCATTTTTAAGTACCAAAAGAAGAACTCTTCAGACAGGATGTATTCTAAAGGTATGTGCTAGAAATGCTACAAATTCTTGTCATTATAGGTGATAAAAATGTTAGCTAATGTAATGATACTTGGGAAAAAAAAAACGTGGACAACATTCAAATTCCAGCAGAAAAGTAGACTGACCTTTCATAATGAAAATGGCTAACCAGGTATTTAAAAAAAAAAAAAAAAAAAAAAAACAAAAACAAACCCAAAATCAAAACACAACAACAAAAAAGCCCCCCAAAACCCCAAAAGAACAGAATGGTTAAAGAAAAATTAGAAGGGTAAGAAATAGATTATGTTTCTTAAACAAGTCCCATTCAAATTAACTTAACATTTCTATTTTTCTATTTTAGTTATTTCCAAGATGCCGTTTTCAAGTTATTTTCAAGCTATACTAAAACTTGATTATGGTATATAGCAATTGCCACACAAAATCATCCTCCATTTGTCCAGATGTATTTTGTACATTGCTTTGTTTGTAACAATGGCCAAAAGTAGAAACTTCCGAAGTGGAAGACCCCGCTGAAAGCAGAATATGTCAGCCCTCAATTTTGGTCTTTTGTGATTTGAAACTGCCTAGCATGAAGTTCATAATTAAACAGAACTAAACTAAACTAAAACACAAACCAAATCAACCAACCAACTAACCAAAAGCCCTTCAAACAAAGAAGCTAAGAAGCTTTGTTACATTTTCTCCAAAATAAAGTATGAAAAAGAGGAATATGAAAAAACTGAGACATTTCACATATGACAGAGAATGAGTTTCTATTTATTTATAGAGTGTACTGCCCCATCAAAAAGTCTCTGATATGTTCTACAGGCACCACCCTCTTAAAAGGAGATGATTTTATTCTTGAAATCCCATTCAGTCTTTACCTTTGTTGCTAAAACAGTCATACTGAGATCTCACTGTGACAATATTTCCCACGGACATTTATATAGCATAAACTAGACCACCTGAAAAACTGCACAAAATCACCGTGTCTTCATGTATGGCTATTAAGATTACAATCAGATTAGGAACAGAAATTTCTAGTCCCCTTATTCATTCCCCCCTCTCATCATAATTTCGTTTACACTGAAAACATTAGCAATGTTTTTGGAACAATCGGCAGTTTCTTAAGACTTTTTTCCTAAAAATCAAAATTACCTTCAGCATGGCCATATTTAATTCATCTTTACAATCTACAAGCTGCACCATTGTGCCTCTTTGTTCCTGTTGTCTTGAATTCTTATCAGCAGGATCTGTCAAATACATTTCAGACGAAATTTCAGATAACACATGCAGAACCAAAGCATTCTTAGTTATATGAAGAATATTCCCCTTTTTTCTCTACTTATAATTGAGACTTTCAATACCAAAACAAGTGAGGAATAATGGAATACAGCACTAATAACATTAGAGATATTAGTCAAAAAAATCTTGAAAAACCTTAATGCTTATTATTTCAATAATGACTGATTTTTCCAGCAACATTTAATATGAATATTGTTTATAATATGACATGTGAATGCATATGCACTTAAAAGTGGAAAAATTATGCTTGAAACAAGTTGCAGAATAAATGCACTTTTCCACCACCCTTATAATTACCTTTTACATTTGATTCTGTAATTGTGCTCGGCTCCTTCCAGCTGTTGCTATCAACAGAATAGACGTGTTTTTCCACTTTTTCAGGTATATTATTTATTGTGGCAGAAAGGCAAATGATGAAATGCATTTTGGCTAAGGTTAATTTATGCATAATATGTTGGTTGCACAGTGGCACCATTGTTAAAGACAGACTCCAATTAAATATGTCTTCCAGTACCTACAAGAAAGATAACAATTGCGACTACTTGAAATGACATATTTTACATTTTTAGTATTCAAGGTATATTCTGCTTCTATTAATAATGACATTTATAACAATTAGCATGAGTAATATTAGTAATATGCTCTTATTCATTATGGATGAGTTGCTGTTTTCCTTTCCAAAGTTAATTCACCACTTAGTAGCACTTGCTACAGCCTCAGTGATCAGTTTTCCAGTAGAAGGTATATCTATGCAGTGGTAGTTATTACTCTGTGAGGTTTAGTTTTAGCGCTCTGAGCTAAGGTGATCACAAAAAATAGGTATGTGATCCTGTAGTTCAAAAACCTCCACTCAAAGGAAAGTCTGTTGTTACAATTCATCCTAACTAGCAAGATTAAGCAAGCAAAAAGATTCTTTTATCAGACCATTCTAGCATATTTCATAGAATCTTTTTGTTATTCATTATAGACAAATATTCTTACTTTAGATTAATAAATTTAGAAGTTGAAAGTCTACACAGCTTTCCAAAATCATAAGGAGACCAGTAAGAGTCCCACATAGACAGCAAAGTGTTCAAATCAAAAGCTCAAGATAAAGCAAAACTTCAAAATAAATCTGAAACTAGTGAGATCAAAAGCTGTCAAGATAGACATCTCATTTCTGTCTCCTAATAGAGGACACACAAGTTTACTGTAAACAAAGGATGCAAAAGCAGAGAGAAAAACGAATTTTTTTTCTACTTTATCAGTTTGTTTTTATGGTACAGCTTCTATTTCACATTCTGTTAACATTTACTCCTACTGGCTCAATGGATCTGTGACAAGGCAAGTGAAAGAAAATTATTAAAACTGAAAACAAACAAATCCATTGATTTTAATTAAAATGAGAAATGACTGTTCATTACTGGTTTACAGATTCACTTTTTTTTTTTCTCCACCCCAGAAATAGACTTCTACCCCAATCTGAATTAGAACAAATCTATGCAGACAGCTCTGATTGATAGAAATTATAAGGCTAGATGACTGATATTATCAGTATTTTAGCAGGATAAACACCAGATCCTACATATAATGACAAAACTGGAATAATTCTACTAGTATACTTTGCACAGACAGGTCAAGAATTTGTACCTATTAGGTCCTCCTATGTGAAAAATTGTGATAATGTCTTGTCAGCAACAAAACTGAAAATTTAGGAAATGGTAAAGTGTTTGGGAAAATATGGTTTCCATATACTGCTTTTTACTAATAACAAGTAAATTTTTCTGAACCAAATAATCTCTAACTGATGCCAGAGAAATACATATTTATATCCAGCATAAAAGTTTTAGCTCTTTCAGATCTGTTTTACCTGTAAATTTGTAATGGTCAGGAGAGGTTTTGAGGAGTCAAATTTCTTTAAAGCCTGTAAAATGGACAAAACCAAAAATAAGTAATAACCTACAATATGAGTATAAAATAAGTGAGTTAGCAGAGCAGTAGACAAGTGTAGTGCATTTCCAACTATACTTTGAGGGCTCAAAAAATACCAACAATTATTTGACTTCTGTGGGCTTGGGCTTCACATTTCTGACCCATAACCCAAGACCCTGATCTATCCCTACACCTCCTATGCCATTCATCAGGATTCTTCAACTTAAAACAAGGGGAGAAAAATGCATAAACCAAAATAAATCTTTTTCTAAACTCTAGGGGCTCTAGAGACACCAACTACCGATTGCCATTATGTTCTTTACATTTCTGAATCTCAATCTAATTCCAGATTTTGCACATGCCTCCTCTGCTCTTCACCAGAGCAGAGATCTGTGAATAGAACAAGAGCTAGAGGTGAAGATGAACTTGAGACCCCAGCCTCCTTGAGGGCTCTGAAAACAACTACTTCCTCACTCATATGTGCTTCAGTTTTCAGAACCCTAACCCTGATTGTAGTCCTTGCTCAAAACACTTTACCTTTTCAGCAGGAGACAAATCAGGCAGACACTGGGATCATTTCCAGCCTTCGTCATAACTAAGACCTCTACACACACCTGTCACTTGGCTTCTACAAGTTTTTATTAACTCTTTTATTAACTCTGTACTCCAGATGTAGCCCTCTATCGTCTCTGTCATTCCCTAGAACAGGGGTGCTTCTTATTGAGCTGTGCCAAAGTCCAGCAAGCACTTAGCTTCCACATCGTAACACCCTAATCAGAGATCTAATGCTGAACCTCCTCTGCTGTTCACCCGAACACTCACCTGTGCACCTAGATAGAACAAGATAAGCTCTGTGAGCTTTTAAGAAAATATACAAATTAAGGGGGGAACATAAAGATGCATTTTAACCTGACTAGCATCAGTTAGGGCTAATGCGGTCCTTACTGTAGCCAGGAACAGGGGAGCTTTGGAGAACCAGCTCCAGTGAGGATGCTGATAACTCTTTATGGCTCAACCTGGAGAGAATGTAATGTAGCTTGTGCTCTGAGGGAAATCACTAGATTTTAGTTTCTTATCTTCCCATGCAGTTAATATGGAAGTGTCATTGGCAAATGAAAGGGGTCACCTTTTTTGATAAACATTTCAATTTTACTTTTTATGAAGTTCATGTTTCATTTAAAAGGTAGTACCACTCCAGGTTATTTGAGGAGGTGTGCTTGTCCATATTTCTGGTTTTTAAAATGTAAACATTTGACATCCTATCATAAATGTAATTATGTCCTTATTATTTAGCTTGAGAATTGATTTGTTGGCTATTGCCAAAAAAGATACTGCTGCTGTGTGCTGGTTATAGCCATTGTGAGGCTGCAGCATAAGGACACCCAGACCATGGATCAGCTGGAAACTCCTTCTCAGGGTTTGGGGAGGTGGGAAATTTCCCTTCAAATCAGCTCATTAATCTCAATTTGCTCTGCAGTGCCAACTTCACTGTCTGCAATACAGGGTAGGGGAAGCAAATGTGAAGTTATGGAGGTGGGTAAGGAATTTCCCTTTCAGCACCAGCCTGTAGTTATCACCAGATTAGAAATATCAACCTATTACATGTATAGAATGTGGCTGTACAATCATGTTAAATGCAGGCTGCTGTCAAAAGGGGTTTCTCTACCTTTCCCACCTGCAGGCCCAGATCCCAGCCCAGCCTCAGCCATACCCCACAGCCCTGTCTGGCTATCCTCTGGTTGTGTCTGAGCCCGGTTCTCCTCATGAGGCCTGATCTTAACCCCCACTCACAGGCTGATGTCCCAGCCCTACAGAGGTGCCCGATGCCCCAGACTGGAGGCTGCTGCCCCAGGTGCCTCCCAGCTGCCCTGCTCCTGGCTGGGGCTGTGGGAATTTTGCCATCAACAGGTCAAGAACACTATCCACATTTTTTGTGTCTACCTATGCAATTGCACATTATTTTTTTTCAGTGGAATCATCTGCATTAATCACTGTATAAAACAGAAAACACAAATGTTTCAAATTTTCATTTTGTTCCTGTTGTTCGGTGAAAGAAATTAATGTCATTCAATGTCTACTATTTGACCTGTCTATTGAAGGGAATTTAGGATTATTTTAGGTATCTAAAATAACTTGCAAATGTGGAGTTTGTGCAGTTTCAGGAAGAACATTGAGTACTATATTTTGATGTTATACCTTCATTTGTTCGATTTCTCTGTATCCTGCCGGTATTTTCCATGGAATTCTCTCTCCACAATTAAGCAAAGACAGTTCATGAAAGGCCTCCATGAAAAATCCTATGTCTGTAAGTACTTTAATCTGGAGGGAAAAAAAGAGACTTTGATTTAAATAATTTTCAAATATTCTTCTTCCTCAAAGTAACATGTATTCAAAGGTAATTTTTAAGTAGACTTGGCTATTGGAATAGTAGTACATTGACGGAGAATGTTCTTAAATTGAAACAAATATTTTAATTTTGTTATTAAGTAAGTGACATCTCCTCAAAGATGGGTCCTTCACATTTGAAAACAAAAATGAAAAAAAAAAGCCTACAAAAACCCAACAAACAAAACAAAAAACCCAAAAACATATTCTTTTAAAAGTTGCTTCTCACAAAGGAAAATAATTCATCTGGCTAGAGCTTTAAGTGTCAGTCCAAGATCAGCCCTTTATCAGAATGTGCTTCGCAGATTTTACTCATCTTAGTCCTGTCATACTCAGCTACTATGCCTTACCTTTATCAGTATTTTCTGAAAATATCTAAAACCAATAATACTTTGACTTTTACTACAAGTTAGATTCCTTTAAAAAAAAAAATAGTAAAAAACCAAAACAAAACAAAACAAAATTAACATGGGAACTTTAGTGAAATGACAAAAGTATGTTCCAGGAAATCTGACAACCTGGTTCCACCATGATACTGATAACAGATCCAGAAGTAAACATTGTGAATAAAAAATTATTTATGTTTTGCACATAAGAAAACACTTAAAAGAATGGCGGAACAAGACAAAAAATACCAATTATAAAGTTTGAATATAAGAGGGAAAACCTTAGGAGCATATCTTTAAGCAAATGAAGAGTAGAAGGAAATGATGAAAGCAATTAATAGTCTCTGTAGGACTTTAATAGTAAAACTGTATAAATAACTGTACATCCTACTAAAATTGAGAATATAAATAATAATTACATTTAGAAAGTAGTCCTATTCCACAATTTGTTGTACTAAGAAACGCTAAGCAACACCTGAACTTTAAAGAATTACTTTTCATAATAGTGATAAATGAAGAAATATTCAATCAACTGCATTTTTCAAATAAATTAAAAGTTTATTTGAAATAACAATGTGCTATGATAAAAAGAGAGTTTCTTTGATTACCTTAAAGATTCTTCCTTCAATACATTTAGCTGGGTCCTTACAAATCTCAGAAACAATGTATTGGTATAATGTGAACAATGGTAAAATCTGTAGGAAGATATTAGGTCATCTAGTTAAAAATATCATTATGCATCACAAATATAGAGATAATATAGGAGTACTCCTTTCACTGCCACATATCACCACTACTTCTCGTATGCTCTGTGAAGGATAAATGTGGTAAAAGTTCTTCATCTGGCTAAAGCCAATGCCCTGTACTGTGTTATATGTGATTCACAGTGTAGAAAGTGAAGTTTCCTCCAATTATTCTCTGTGTTCAAGGTGGGGTTTTTGCTATACCATTAGAGAGTAAACCTACTGGAAAAATGTTGATATAAGGGATTTCTATAATTGTCTGCATTTTGATGTCATAATTTTTTCAGTTTAAGTAACAGAATAATAGAATTCTGTGAGCTTTATAAAATAAATACAATGAAGTCCTGCAATTGTCTAAGTGAAATGATACCAATTGTAAGCTAAACTGGATGGTGATGAGGCTTATAGACAAATTTATTTGCATTAATTTCAAACTGCAAGTTTTTGTAGGGGCAACTAACATTTTTAAACTGAGTTCTAGTAAAATATACAAACAAGGTTTTTATTATTATAAAATATTTCAGAAAAAGCAGGTTCTTTCCTAATAGATATATTTGTTTATTGAAAATGAAAGAACTTCCAAAATGTAATTACTGTTCAGCTTTTACATTTTTCTTCACTTTAAACTATCCTCGAGCTTGGAAAATGCTATCAGCATTGTTACTTTCCTGCCAAATGCACTTTTAGTTTTTCATAAAAGTAGTTTGATACTTCTGAGTTTGGATTACAAATGCCTGAGGCAAATGTTTTAATTGTACCCATGCAGTTTCACACTGATATTTGAAGTAGTTCAACACAATTAGTCTTTGCAGTCTTATATTTAATAAAACTTGAATCTTGATGTGTTTTGATTTAAGTGTCAAATCAACTTAGCGCCCACCATCCAAAACATTACCACATATTAAGCTTTCAGTGGAAATGAAGCTCTCATCCTGCTGAAACAGCAATTGCTTTGACCATGATCTATGACCTGGATCTATATTCTGATAGTGCAAGTGCAGAAAGAATCAAAAATGTGCATGGGCACATGAAACAAGCAGTCAAATTAAGTGTCCCTGCTTCCAGGTAACTCTCTGCTCCTTGATCTCATTTGATCTCCCATAGTGAGGGCTGTTAGACAAAATTTAATAACCAAGTGTACTCCAGTAAAGCAGGATGGGAAGAACAACAGGAGGTAAGACAGACACTCAGTCTGAAGTTTCAGAAGAAATCAATCCAATGAACTGCTTTCTGATAAAACGAGGTAACATCTTGCTGCCTCCTCCTTTCTAACTCATCTTCCATCTCCACCCCCTTAACATTTTCTTACTTCCCTGCCACCAACCACACAATCTTTTTCCCTCCCTTGCACTGGCTCTTCCACTTCCAGGACCTTTCCGTAAGTGGAGTCAACTCATTAAAGCAGTGAAAACTATCTATATTTTCTGCTGGGGAGTTTGCTGTCATGCTGAGACTTGATTTATAGAGGTATACAATAATCACTTGACATGAAAATCTGTTATAGCATCCAGGACCAAACAGAACAGAGGTAAAATTCAACTTTTTTCAGTACTAGTAAGCAATTTAATTTATTTATTCCAATGTCCAGCACTGAAAGAAGTGGAAGTGGTTGTAATTAAACGGAGGAAATAAGCACATAGAATCATAGAATCATAGAAACACAAGGTTGGAAACATGATGAACATAAGAGGGACGCTGCAAAAGCATTCTATACAGAGGAATAAGAGAACGTGAGGAGAAAGGCAGAAGCAGAAAATATTTTTATTTACTGAATGTGAAAGTAAAATTATTGAAAACATTCTGGACATACTGCATCTAGGGTAATTCTCAGTACAGTGTATTTCAAAGTGTATATATTAGGAAATTTCCTCTAAAATGCCTAAGCTAACTGGACCATGTATTACTGTCATCCTCCTGAATAAACTAGTACCCTGTATAATTCTAAAAATTGTAGGCAGCAAGCCTCTATCTCTGTGCCACAGAACCTAACAATACAGGTATTTTGCTAGAGCTTCTGAGCTATCTCATAAGTACACCCACACAAAAAAAAATAAGACTTAGTGTCTTAAAATTCACTTCCAGAGCATAAAAATAATACTTACTATTAAATTTTGTTTCGCACAATGTAGTTCAAACATAAGGAAATTCAGACTTGCAACTACAGTGGAGATGTCAGCTCTGTAGCGATCAGAGAACAAGTCGATACCAGGAATAAGCATATTTGTTTCATATTGTGCAAAATCACAGTCAGATGTCGGATGTGGAAGAGAAGCTCTAAACAGGGTCTGAAAGTAACAAAAATTAACTACTTGTGAAAAGATGTATAGACATTAGTGATACAATATAAAACTCCAACAGTTGACACTCAAATGATTTCATAAATGAAGCTTAAGCATCCATTTTTTTTCCAGACAAAGCCATGAAAATTCTTTACAGAAAAAATGCCTTATGTGTGAACTTGATGGGGAAAAGAACAGGCTGTAAATAGTCTAAAAACAGTCCTTCATAGAACAAGTGAAAGAGAAAAACTAATCTGGGCATAGAAAAATAATCATGAAATATTCCTCAGCAGGTACTCTCTAGATAATGAAAAATCTTTCTAAAGCCAATGGCTTTTCTCTCAGATTCCAAATCAAAGCATACCAAATATCTGGAAACAATAGGAAAAAAAACTAATAAATCACTAGGGGTTCTCACAAAGGTATCCTAGATAATTCTTAGGATAAGCTTCTGATCGGGAGACAGAAAGATCTCAATAATTTATTCAAAGATCTCCATAATGAAGGAAAATGCATAGGAAAAAATTGTTAAGATGATTCTGGGAATGTGTTCAAAATTTTCTATACCGGTTGGAAGATATTTCATGGAAAATGTCTTCCATCAGAAGAAGAATCTTTTTGTTTTCCCCACAAGCTAAGAAAGCTAGTTTGATTTTACTAAGCCTTAAGTCCTTGCCCTGCCATCATGTCAGTTGTTATTTCTGGGAGAGCTGCTGACTTTAAGGCCAGTTAAAAGCCAGTTCCATCCTAGTTCTCCCTTCAACTAGGTCAGGTAGTGCAGCTGAAATCATATAGCTTAAAATTGATATGGACTTTAAGAAAGCAACTTAAATGTTACTCCTTTAAAAAGGGAGAAGTGCTAATATTGTCTCTGCTGTTGGATATCCCTTCTCAATTGTATTTATATTCTTGTAATTAGCCATGATATGCTAGAGAAATATACATTTACATACTCTAGTTGTGAGATATTAACAAGCCTAAAGCCTATACCAGAGGTGGAATTTGAATAAGGTTATAAAAGCTTTCTAAATCAAGAAACAAATTATGGGCTTGAACTTCACAAGGTACAGTGACAGTAATTGATTATATTTTTCAAGACACTCACCCTGCAAGCTGCTCCTATCCCAATTAATATCATACCCACTTCAGTCAAGTCACAATTATTTCTACCATTATACAACTGGAACAAATGCTTACTACTATTTCTGTCAAAAGGAGGAATCAAAATTGTTCAGCTTTGTACCACAGGCAATTACAGTGCTGGAAGCTAGCCAAAATTCTCCTTTAGCTTTGTTTCTTCAACTTGTTCTCCCCTTGCTGAATTTAAAGAGGTTTAAAACATAGACTAGCACAGGTCACACAAGTCACAACCTCGGCACAAGAATTAGAAAGTGGCATTGGTTTGTTGTGGAAGAAGCCAACTAACTTCCTCATGCTGCATTGGGATGAGTAAGCGTTGATCCCAGTGCAATATGACTGGCAGAACACTTGCAGTTCTTTTCCCAGTGTCACTTTTGTTACTGGTATCTTAAAACTTCCTTTTAAAAGTAAACTGAAACCTTCTTTTCCATTACAGTTAGTTGCTAAAAGTTTGAAAAGTTAGTTTTAATGATCTTATTTTCTTTGTAAATGAAACAATAATTTTGAGTATCCTTTATTTTTAGAGCTGAGATTTTGGTATTACAAACCGATATATTTCAATGCTAAAAAGATTCAAAAGTGTCTTTTTCTAAAGAGTCTGTTTTCCTGGCTTGAAAATGTCATTATTACTCCGAGACACTAGCCTCTTATTGAAGTGGTAATTTTATGCTACAATACAGGAATAACGTTAAAAAACGGAGAATAAAAACATCTAATCTAATGTGCATAAATTGTCAACTACCTCTGATCTCCAGTTTTCCTTTACAATCAAATGAAAAGAGAAATACTTTAATAGAGGGTTATTGAGATTTAAATTTTAGAAGCAATTTGTCAACTTCATGGATTCTAACTGAAGTTGTATTCTTACCTTAAAAAGTAGAGCAGAAAAATAGCAATATTTAGTTCTTAATCTCACCTCTGATGTTGTTATATACCTAAAATGCAACAAATAATAAGAAAAATGAATATGCCCATCAATACAGTTATTCAAACTCTTTTTTTTTAATCGAGTATAATACTGATAATAACACAACCTAGATGTTTTCCATGTTGTTCTGTAGATAGGTGCTCAACTGTGCCATGCAAAGAAAAAAGCATTTGACCAAAGACATACCTAGACAAAGAGAGTTGTCTAGATTCTCTTTGAAGTTAGAGAAACAGTAAATCTAAGTGCAAAATCCACCTCACACAAAACTAGAAAGACAAAGCAGGTCAAGCAGCTCACACCGTAAAGTATTTCCATAAAGGAAGCCTCAGACAACTAGCACATAAGGACTTTCAAATGGTAGGTATCTAAGCTAGAGCAAATGTATCCCACACAGTACCTCATCAGAGATTTAAACCATCCTGGCAAACCATCCTCTGATTTATGACATTAGAAATCTTTAATACACTATTAGAGTCCCCTAATCTCTAATCTGCATTTTACAGCCTGAGACTAAATTGGTCTAGAAAGATGTTTAAAAGCCCAAATCCGGCCTGAATAGAAAAGATCTGCCTGGGGGAGAAGCTGAGGGGATGGCTCCCTCCAGATTCCTGCCAGGATTTGGATGGACATATTAGCCATTAAAAGGGACAGTACAAACTGCAGCAAATGGGTGCCACAAGCACCTGTAAAAGCAGCTAGGGATTGGGTCTTGTTTCATTGGACCCAAGACTGTACCATAACCCAGAATTAGAAGGGCTGTGGTTTAGAATCAGCTTAAACTCACTCCTTTTCCGTTTGCGCGTCAATTCCTCATGTGCCCATATCCCTTCATCCCAAAATACCCATGCTACCTTGGTTTAAAAATATTTTATAGTGTTGTTAATATGCCCTGCTTCTTAGGTAAGAGAGTTTATTCAGATAAAGCTCTGCCCTTTCATGGGTATAATGCTTCTAAGGTCATTTAAAGCTGGCTTAAGTATTTCTCAATTTTATATTTTTTACATTTATATATTATACTACACGTTAAGGAACAGCTCAGAATTACATCCATAGTGTCTTACCAGCAGTCAAGAAGTACTGGACAGAAATATTTATTGATGCTAGACTTTAATACAGTAATTCAAATATCATTTAGTTGTAATTCACCAGAAAATGTGTGCTTTAGGCAGTAAATCTGCCCTCAAGATACATTAATATTTAATATGTGCAATGACTTGGGAGATGTGATATTTCAATTGAAAATCAATATGACTGTAAAATCCTTGCGCTTATGACTTTTTATCATTTTGTTTTATTTCAATGATCTCTCCATATAATTTACAGCTGCAATTATGATCAAAGATGAGCACTCAAGAAAAGGGAAAAAACAATATTCTCCAAAAGAGCAACTTTCTTCCTGAAAGGAAAAACTCCTCTGCTTTTGATGAGTCTTTTTTTATAGCAACTCATTAGTAGTTTTAAATTAATTTCAAGTTGCCTACTGTCCTGGATGAGCAATTTGTTTAAAATATGAAAGAAATATATATATAGATAAAATACTTACTGAGCTATCTTAGCGACTAAGACTGCTGCGTGTAAACAACCCCAAACTCCAGCCTGAGAAAGAAATTTCTGACTAATATCAGTCGATCTTCTAACTGCAAAGCAGCCAGTAGCATTTGTTGGAAAACCTAACGCTTGCCAGTTGTTAAGAGCATCAGCAATGTTGAGTGTTTCATCAAGGGCTTGACACCAATATTTAAAAGCAACTCTGTAACACATAAAAAACATACTCATCATATTGCTGACATTTTCCAAAGTGGAAGATAAGACTTGCTTCATTTTACCTTTATTGCCTGAGTTATAACTAATTCTGATTAGGTCAAAAGTTGAAATACAGTTTCTAGATTGTCAAGGAATAGATATTACCTCCTAAAACCACATAGAGATGCTTAACCAATTTACCTAATTGCAATTAGCTGGCTAAGAAATATAAACAATATTTAGCAAAAAAAGCCTCTCCAAATATAGCTAACAGTGATTTAAATGAAAGAAGTTATATGAGAACAGTACAAAAACTTACAAGCCAGTTGAAGGATATATGAATGTCAATTAAAAAGTTAAACCATGCTCTTTTTTAGTCCAATAACTATGTACCTTTTGTCTCCAGCATAAAAGTGAAGATTTCCAAGTTCATGTAGAGCCTGAACCTTGAGGTCTCTCTGGTTGTTGATTTCAAGGATTTCTGTTGTTTGTTTTTCAATCAATTAGAGAAAAATATTGTCACATCATTAAATGAGTCACTAAATATTGAACAAATTTTGCTTGAGAAGTAGACAAGCATTCACATGTAATTAAATGCATGAATATTTCTTTAAAGATTTATTAGGCTTGTATATTTTACCTTCGAATCTATAATTTCTTATTTCTACTAACTTTAAAAACAAGAGTAGGATGTATTTATGGACCTGTTTACCTAAGTTTTTGGGTTTTTTTTTCCTCAGACTTAGGAAATGTCTTTGTCTTCAGGAGATACTGGGAAGCAGGCCATTCACCAGGACCCTGCTAAACAACACTGCCTGCATACAGCACAGTAGCACTGTTCCTGTCATTTCTAGATCCCTTACTTCAAATAAAAACACTTATGCCATCTGTTGACCTGCTACACTTCACATATTGTTGTCATAGAGCAAAACCAGGTAAGCTGTAACTGTATGAGTGAAGCCATACTAAAATAGAATATGGAAGCCAAGCAGCTAGGTCTCATATTCAGATGCACAGACCCGAAAAGGTCTGTTCCCTAGAAAAAAAAACTGTCTTGGAATTAAAACAAATCTGCTGAACATTACAGCAGATTTTTAATTTCAGAGTAATCAGTAAAATTCCACTGAAGTTATGCTTTTTCACAAGATGAGGTAACTGTAGATGTTATGAACCAACTAGTGGCTTGTTTAGGATCTAATGCAGCTTTTCTGAATCAACAGAAAGAAGGTTGTATATTTCTTGAAACCACCTCTCAGGCAGTTATAACTGTCTCACAGAAAAATAATGCTGGAATAAACATATAGGAACACAAACAGGCAGAATGATCTTACATGTTATCCATACACAGAAAGTTATTTCAAAAATTACCAATTGTTTGTTCATAGGAAGAGATAATGACTGAAAGCTGTGATTGTGGTATTGGTTTACTCTCAACCATACTGGAGAAATTAAATTTTTCTTGAGAAATGTCATATGGTGTTGGTAGAAATATCATTTCAGATCCCAGACTAAATTTCAGCCTTCTGTTCGAAGAGACATTGCTGCTGATTGCTCTTCCTGCATTTTCTAGATCAGAAAAGTGATTTATGGTCAGTTTGAACAAATATTGCACCACAAATATTTCTGCACCATATTATTCAAACAAATATATGATTCCTGTGTGCCCTATTTTTATCTGGTTTCCTATGCTGTGATTCTGTCTGTGCATCTCCTAATCAAACTCATTGGACATAACTCATTTGTCAGTGCCACCAAATGCAAATATGTGCCCTGTTAGGGAAAGAAACTTGGGAAGACCTTCCTGTCAGTCCTCTGACAGAGGTTTGGCTGCAGACAGACAAGTGACACAACTGGATGAAAAAAAAATGTTATCGTCTAAACGTAAGACATAAATTATAGAAAACTGGGCTTAGAGCTTGTGCTTACAGAACTTTATATTCTATGTTTTTTCTAATTGCTACTAACAACTAAAACTTCATTTTTTTAAAAAATATATTCCTTTCACTGTTTATATTTTAGCTGCACATACACTTTAGTAAGTGAGAAACAGTTAAATAACTAACTTACCTTGTGTGTATGCAAGAAATAATGAAAGTAGTTTTCTGCTGTGTCTCAGTGCTCTGCTGTGATATTTAGATTTTTGTATAGTTTCTCTAAAACATTTCAGTGTATCATTCACATCAAGAGGTACATAAACTAGAGCTTTTGCTTGACTGCAGTCTAAAAGGAATTAAATTTTGAAGAACAATTTTGCATTACATAAATAGATATTTTTAGTAAATCACACCGCAAAACATATATTGGAACAATTCCATAACTTCAAAACTAAAATATGTTAATGTATTTGTCAGATATTTTTCCTGTTGGATTATGAATTAAAGCAAAATTATTAACCACCAGGAACGCTTCTGAGCATTTATATGGTCTTCATATTTAAATTTTTGTTGTCACATGACATCTATATTCCCTGAATTACATCTGTCCTGGGCACGTATCAGCTCAGTCCTCTCCTCTGAATTCTGGTGTCTGAAGTCTGGAAACATCTTTTGCTACAACTGCTGATCCCATTTATTAGAATTCCCATATTTTTTATGTACCAAACCTGTGAGCTGGTATGCTCTCTCCACTGAACGTATAATATTATCTACTCTTACCTATGGCATTATTTCTTGTTTAATGAGTTCTCTCAGTTGAATACACCACAAAGGCTTGTATGCAACGCTGTGATGTCTCTGTGATAGGAGGACCTATGCTTTACAAACTTGCATTAATGAACTATAATACTTTAATCCTGACTGGGAAGTACAACAATTGTGGATAATAGAGGTGTTTTGTCACCTTGTAGTTCCCTTCAGTTTTTCTATTGGTTCTATCAATAACAGCGCAGGTTCCCATTAACTTCTGGATATATTGCTGGATATACAACAATACTGATGGAAAACTGGACCAAGACCACCAGACTCACTCAACATACTGTAGGTCATCTGGCATCAGGTTGATAATTGCTTTTATCTGCTTTCAGATACAGTCTGAATATATTTGGAAAAGTCTCAACAACACTACTATTCATCCCAATTATCAAGAATAATAACCTGAAGAAAAAATTCAGTTTATATTAAAAGAAACAGATTATAGAAGCAGCGAAAGACTTATGACAAGGATGGGGGGAAAAAATCCAGTATGAAAAAAAGGAAACAGTTTGAGAGAAAAAGAGAACTCATAGTACTGAAATGTACTCTGACCTGTATGATCATTTTTCTTCTCAGAACAGAAAAAGGATCCAGGAAGGATCTGTTCACTAACAGAATGGGTGACAGGCAGTGGTAATTTCTCCCCTATGTAGTTTCTGCAACTCATCTAAAAAGCAAGTTTTGTTTCATGACAATTGAGTGAGATTCAGAAAAAAAATCAATGTTTGGTTCTTGAAGTTAAATATCTAAATAAACAGTCACATGAAAAAATAAGAGAAGACTAATATACAAAGATACCACTGACCTATAACTAGTATCCAGGTCAGTTAGAGGTGAAAAATTCACAACACCTAAATATTGGATATTAATTTTAATGAAGTAAAGTATTATGGTATTTCCCATAATCATGAGCAAGTTGTTGATGTTCAGCATATATTTCACTTTTTTTTTTGTCTGGGTAGATGCTTGCTTGTGAAGAACCTGCCAGTGGAAGTATGCCTAAAGGGCACACTGCCTGTAAAGCACAATGTAATGGCTGCATGGGGATATACAAGGGATATACAAAATAGCTCTAAGCAAATAACAGAAGCAGTCTAGCCCTGTCAGAGAAGCAAACTTCCAGACTTCTAGAAAGGACTAATCCAGCCCAGAGATTTTATTTTGCTAATGTAGCCACATCGCTTCAGAAGCAAAAGAACCAATTCAGTGCTAGTTCTAGTCTCTCTGAATGGCACTGCATTGTGAAATGCAGCCATACCCTCCAGATTTCTAATCTGATGATGTCTTTTTTGAACAATTCTTATTAGTATTATCTAACATTAGTCTTTAACATTAGTCTTTAACATTAGTCTTTCAAAACTATGGCTGTTTTTCCATGTTGCTCAGATTACAGGGGTATGTGGTGATTTGCCACACTGCCTTTTTTTGGGGTTTTTTGGACAGAGGTCGGTGTTCTGAGCAGCAGGGCCCCAAAAAAAGTCAGCAGGAAACAGCTTGATTAGTTTGGGTTTTAAGTCTAGTGTTTCAATGCAGGAAAAAAGCAATCTCTTTGTATTTAATTTTATTTAATCACAAAGTTTGGGCAATATCCAAACAAATGCTTTTAGGTTAAAAGAGCAGCATCAAGCATGAACATGAAATTACATTTAGGTCCATAATATAGAATGAGTACATTATGCATGGAGGAAATGTTCTCTGGGTCATCAAGTCCAGACCTCTGCTGTTGCTGGAATTATATCATATGAGCATTTTCATGCACTTCAACAACTATGTAATTTATTATAATAATTTATTATTGGTGAACATTATGCAAAACCGTACTAATCTACTCATTTAAAGTATTACTCTATACTTAGTTCACATTAAGAGTCAGTACCCAAAAAAGAAATTTGTAGTTCACCTTGTACGCGTTATCAGACATATATTTTATGAAATTAGATTCATGGCTGTCAGGGCCCTTAAATTGCTGTATCCTTTCCAGCAGCTGCCTCTGAGCATATACCAGCAGCGGACTCACTTGTTCTGTGTATCTCTCACTGTAAAAAAAAAAAAGAAAACTATCATAATTAAGCAAACTAGTTATGCATTTAACTATGTCATTATGCTTTTAAGATTTTATTAGTTGCATAACTTACTGTGTAAATATATTAAATTGTACAGCTATGTGTACCAGTGCTTCCCACTTCTTCATTTGATATAACAATTCTATTGTTTTAAGAATCAGATTACATATCCATTTGAAGTCAACCACATTCACATCATCCATGGGAGACTGCGGATGGAGATTAGAACCACCATTCTCATGAGTAATACCGCCTAAGCAGCTGGGAATGCAGAAGTCTCCTTCAGGATCCACAATCTACAGTGAAGAAACATTATTCTACCAGTTATTTTCAAACTTGATTTTAGGGCAAATCAAATTATAAAGATTAGAAAATGCTGCAATCCTCTAAAAACTTGTTACAGAAAATAACTTGGAGATATCAGAATACAATGCAAGAGAAAGAAAACTCTCTCTACTCAAGATGTGATAATAAAGAGTATAGTGTCTTAACAAAAATATTTTTTACCTTAAGAGATCCGCTCGCTTGTAGTTCAATTATCATATCAATGACCATGTCTGATGCCAAATAAAATGGTAACCAGACGGTGTTTCTAAGAACCCCCCTGGTAATGGGAAATGCATCCATATGGGAATGTGAATGGTTAGCAATCAATTGTAATTCTTGAGTATAGTTCCAAAGTTCTCGACAAGCATTCTGAAGCAATGTCCAGTGGCCACCACGGTGAGCAAGAACCTATGCATATCGTTCAAAATAGAATTATACTTTGGAAATACAGAAACCTAAAGCTTCATTCTCTTATTGCAAATCTTAGATATAAGTAACCTTTCAAAAATACAGTCTGTGGATCATTCTTAATAACACTGGTCTTTCTTTTTATACTACCAAGGTATTCACTAAGACTTGTAAAGCAAAAGGTTTGCAAGTATTTTCAGAAAAATTTAAGAAATATCAGAAAAAAAGTTACAAAGACTAAATGAAATATAAAACTTATATATAAATTATTATATGTTTGATAGGAATACACATTGTAGTAGGCGATATGTCTGACATATTTCATACACTGGACATTTTGCAGAAGATGAGAAAGCACTGATTTTTCCCACTGAAGTTTTTTTTAATTTTCTGATATATCTTTTTCTTAGTATAGGAAGTAGTAAGTATTGTAATGTGGTGCTCAGTTATAAAATTTTTAATAAGAAAGCTTATCTTACCACTGCTCTTCTTAAATGCAAAAAGATTTTTGTAAAATACTCCAATAAAGTGGTATTTGACAGAAACTGGTTGCGTTCTTTGGGGCAGCGAGAGACAGATATCTCTGTATGGTTTGTCATTTGAGTTTGAGGAGTATCTGTTCCATTCGGTTTAATGCTGTACTCAGGAGATTTATCTGTATCTGAAGACAAAAGTTCACTAGTTAAAAATGAGTTAGAGTTCCCAAAAAAAGTAAAAAATAAAATATAAAATATTATCAGCCAGCTAGGATTTTCTTTGGCAACTAAATACTGAAATGTTAGGAAATGCCAGTGTTAAGGTTATCATATTTATAAGGTTATGATATTTAAAATATAAGATGCTTCTACTTAAGTGTTGGGAGAAGCAGTTATAAAAAAAGTTTGAACAAAATAATAATGTATACTAAGTAGTTCTCAGCCTTAAAAGCCAAAATATAACCCTCATAGAAGTTTTAGGAAAAAATCACTGTGTGGCAAGCTCACAAGAACCTTTCTGAAACTGAGGCCTCTTAAAAGGCGAAGTTAGGAAGAAGGGAAGATTTGTTACAAATTCTATAATATGTGTAGGAGTGCTTCATTATTTTATTCCACAGCAAATATCCTATGGGGAAACACAAAGGTTCATGGTAGTATAAAAATACAGTAATATCTGAGCTATAGGTTTCAGGCAGAAGCTAATTTCACGGAATCATGGAATTTTCATAGTTGGAAGGGACCTCTAGAGATCATCTAGTCCAACTCCCCTGCTAAAGCAGGATTGCCCAGAGCACGTTACTCAGGATTGCACCTAAGTGGGTCTCGAAGATCTCCAGAGAAGAGGACTCCACAACCTCGCTGGGCAGCCTGTTCCAGTGCTTTGTCACCCTCACCAAAAAGAAGTTTTTCCTCATATTCAAATGGAACTTTCTATCTTGTGCCCATTGCCCCTCGGCCTGTCACAGGGACCACTGAAAACAGTCTGGCTCCATCCTGCTTCAACCCAGCCTTTAGATACTTATAAACGTTAATAAGGCCTCCCCTCAGCCTTGTCTTCTCCAGGCTAGAGTCCCAGCTCTCTCAGTCTTTCTTTGTAAGGGAGATGCTCTAATCCCTTAATTCTCTGTTGCCCTACGCTGGACTCTCTCCCCCAGTCTGTCTTGAACTGGGGAGCTCAGAACAGGATGCAGTATTCCAGTTGCGGCCTCACCAGTTCAGAGTAGAGGGGAACTTCAAGCAAACTACACACTTCATTAAATTCTCTCATTCAGAACTGCTGCAAAGGCTTGGAGGTAATAAACAGGATTTTCATTAGTTTTCAGCAGCTTTCAGTGACTCAGTTCTCAGTGACTTGCAAGCATCAGCACAAAATTGTGTAATTAAAAGTAAGCTGTTGCAAAGAGAACGCGGAATTCAATTGCTAGTTTTTGTCATACCTCCTTGCAAAAGGCCATGGCCGGTTCAGTCCTACCTAAGGAAGTCCTACACAGAATGTTAGGAGATTTTACTCTTCACAGCTGTTGCGAGAATGTGTTCCCTGAAGTGGTATTGAAAAGACCAGACTTCTGATTTCTTCTTGAACTTAATGTGGCTAGGCAGACTCATTTGCATTGACTTGTATGTTATCACCAACATCTTAGGTAATCAAAGTCCTATATTTCACAGCTACATACACATAGGAACCTTTCAGCTCCTGTTGAAATCTTAAACGATGTTACCGAAAATAGCTGCAATAATAGAACAATCAAACGTGAAAGACAGAGAATTGAAGTAAAAATGGTAGAAGATAGAAAGGTAGCTTTTGCCACAAGAAAACACTACGGAGCAAGCAGTGGAGAAGGAAATCTAAAGTATTCTACTTAAAAATTGAAAGATAATAATAAACTTCACTCTATAATTTTAAGAAAGACTTAGAGAATGTTCCAGGAAATTATTGACCTGTTAGGAAATCTAAAGGAAACTACAGACCAATTAACAAACACAGAAACTGACAAAAATTATTATTGCATTGAGAATAATCTGGAGTATTATCAATTTAGTAAGTCTAGGTAACATGGCTTCTGCAAAACAAAAGCTAGTACCATTAATTTATTAGAACTTATAAACTTGTTACTGAAGTACAGGATGAAGAATAACCTCTTCGTAAAAAATAACTTATTTATCAATACAATAATAATTCTCAGAGTTGCTATAAATGCCCCATGTATTCTTTTACATTAGATATGCCAAAAAGAGAAAATAAAGAGGACACTTTTGAAATCCAGAAACATCCTCTCTTTAAACTGGTGTGTTTTTCCAAAGTTGATGTGGAGAACAAATGATGGAGGTCAGGATAGAAATTAAGAGAAATAAAAGAGTAAGTTGAAATCGATTCCAGTTATGCACCTATTAAAAGTTCTTACAAGTTTGTGTTTCGGTCATTCCTGACTTTTTAAGGAGAGGAGAAGTTGGTGTTCTCATGTTATTCTCTGCAGTTTCTCTCACCACTACAGTGCCAGAATTATTTAATGAGAATGTTTCAGGATCCAAAATATTGTACCTGTAGAATTGAAGAAAAAGAACAAAGTACAAAAAAAATCCCAGATATAATATTAAATAGAATTTTGATATACACACACAAAATTCAGTTTTGCAAAAGTGAGTTTTGATTGCTTTCCAGCATCTTTAGGAATCAGAAACAATGAATGACAGCCAAAAGTTATAAGGAACCAAAAAATAGCATAGTATAACATATTTCAAAACTTCCATCTGAAGTGAGCAACCAAAAATGTACATGTCACCTGCTATATGATGGAAAACAAAACTTCTGACAAAGTAAATTAATTTGCATTTGGATGCTGAATTGTTCGTATGACAAACTGACTTCTTATATTGTAATTCAACCTGTTTGCATTAATGGCAATAACAAAATAATCCATATTAAGAGCAATCATTATAACGCAGTAAGATATACCTGTCCAGATGCAGTGAACCACAAATTCCAATGGTATATTGCTCTTCCAGTTTCTTTCTAAATAAATTGTAGTGTGCAATTGCCAGATAGATATTCATCTGAGACCTCCAGGGCATCTCTTCAAGACATATTTGATGAAACTTCTTTCGGTTTAAGTAATTATTCACAATTGGTTTCAGGAGTATCACTAAGGTGAGACGAGCTACTTTTTGCAACTCTTCCTTGTATTTCCTAAACCAAGATATATGAAGTAGCAAAAAATGAAACTGTTTTCTTGAAGCTCTGGAAAAGATTATACTGATAAAGATACACAGAAGTCTCCTATTGCATATCCACAGACTTTTATTAACTCAGAAGTACATGACGTACTTCTAGCAAAAGGATTTTTGCTGCAGTCACAAAGAGCATTTGTGTTTTCCCTCTCTAAGTGCACTTAATACACAGTAAATCCTATCTTACATTTTACCAACTGCCATAAGATGTTTATCTTAACATTTACAAAAATTTTAGCTCAGTGTTTGAAGTTATTTGTACTTCAATCATCCAAACAGATTATTACAGCAAATACAGTGTATTTCATGAAGTCTGTTCAGTAGATGAAGGGTCTACTAATATACTGCAAATTTGCATCATTCGTTTTATTGCTGTGTTTTGGTAGCAAATCATCCTCAATGTGAAGAAAACATTTCATTTCAAATATGGATGCCTGGCTTTAATTTTCAGCCTTAGATTATTATTTTTTATGTTCCTCTGCCAAATCAAGCAATTCTGCATTACCTGGCATTTTCTCTCTGTGAAGCTATACACAATGCTGTAGTCAAATGAATTCTCATGTTTTCTTTTTTATAAACTGTAAATTGATCCCTTTATCAATCTAAATTACTTCTCTGCCAGTTTTCCACCTTTAAAATGTGGGCAGAACAGCATATCATATGCAATGTTGTTCTATTATACAGCAATGTTATTACATAAGATATAAAAGACTAGTTTAGAGAGCAAAAAACCCAGTATAAGTTAAACATTCCCTCTTCCACTGAAAGCCATGAAAATCATGTTAAGTAAATTAATTTTTTTTATGAAAAGAAGGACAAATGGACAGTTTAGGTATATATTTACAAGACAGTGTATGGAAGACTTTTTTGAGGTTCTTTATTTAAAACATTTCTGGCATCAGTTATGAGATTGCCTATATTCAGATATTTCTAGCTTTCTACTTGCTAATTGCTGGAAGCATAAGTGGCCAAATGACCAGGTAATGAAGACTACAAATTCTTTTGTGTTAGAAGGTATTGTTATTAGTAAGTTAACCAAATATATACAATTCTCTGTCAAAAGAAGAGGCGAATGAATTTTCATTTCTTTCTGTCAAGGAACAGCTTTCTGAAAGCTAGAGAACAGATAATGCCAAAAGACTAGCAAAAGGATAACAAAAATCACTCTGAAACTAAATGAACATCAGGAACAAATAAATATTCTTTATTATATTTCTAACAGGTAAACTCCCCAACACAGTTTGAAAGACATTATAGCACACAGATTAACATGGCTTTTCCACTATGATAAATCAACATGCTCAAGCTAACATAACTGAAATGCAGTGTTTGATTATTAATACAATCTTCAACAGCTACTCTCTGAAATATAAATGAGATAGATTTTGTTCTCTTGAGTGGAAGCCAATTTTATAACAAACTAAAACAGAAAAGTGAGTGAACTGTGCACAAATTCATTCCTTTGACAGAAAACAGTTTTAAAATACGAAATTATAAACTAAATTTCAGTCAAAATATTTTGGTTCTGTATATGAAGCTGATGACTTATGTTCATTTACCTTTGTGCTTCTGGACTTTTCATTATGTTTGGACGGTTCATTAAATACTGTCTAAGAGTCCGTCTTCTTTGATTAGGACTCAGGGCCTTTTTTTTTGGTTTCTTCAAAGTTGATGCTTCTGCTTTCTTTAAAGTTGAGATCTTCCATTAAAATCTTAAACATTCTTCAAATACTTATTTATACCTACTTTATCAATTACTTCAGACTGTGGCTTGGCTTATGCAGGAACAGAACAGAAAATAAATTCTAGAACCATTTGTCAAAATAAGACAGCAAAAGAAGTATTTAATATTTCAGAAAGCTTTACAATTTCTCTGGAAGGTATATGTCAAATGTCTGACACTAAGAAGCCAGCCAGCTCCCCAAATATATAGCAGTATTTTTCACCCCACGCCCCCCCCCAAAAAAAAGTTCTTTTGCTATTATTATAAATAGTAAAACTTTGTAATGCAGCAACTGAGAGAGAAAATCCTTCTCCTAATCTGTCTCAGATGTTAGCAGTATTACGGCATTACTAGAGAAAACTACCTCCAAAACAATATAAAGCCATTAGGATTATTCTTACCTTCCAACAAAAGCAAAAAAGTTCTGAATGGAAAGCCTTTATTGTGCAATTAGAATATCTGCACAAGGAGTTACTCCCAAAAAAGTAGAAGTACATCATACTGTACAAAAACCTCCAATCATTCTCCTTTTCTTAACATGTTGGTACTCAAGGCATTTCCTGTCAACAGATTTTTCTAAAGGGAGCTGATGAAAGGCAAGCTTTCATTGATTTCGGAATGCATTACTCTGACGAATCTGAAATTCCTTACAGTTTTTGGTCTTCCAAATAAATCCCATGCAAACTTTCCTTCCTGATTTTAGGAGTGCAGAAATGACCTGAGGACTAGAGTTTATATGCCTCATTTTAGTAATCATGCATGTCTCTGTCTCAGTTTTTTTATGAAATAGCTTTTAAAAATTTAGTTTTGTGCTTATGGTATTGCTGCCCAGTAAAACATACATGGCTCCTTAAAAGTAAAACTCACTTTCTGAAACTTCATCATTCCTGTACCGTATCTATCCATGCCCTCGGGCAGAGTGGGAGAAGTTGTTTCTTCTGTTGAAATTCCATTCAATTGGTCATTCCTCCTGATAAATAAATAATATTAAAATCATCACCACCATCATGTTAAACTCACAGTTAAAGTGTTATCTTTGGCAACAGGCAGATTATGTGCAATTCCTATTTCATTGGGAGCTTTAAATTCAGTAAGTTTTCTTTCCATCTTCCCCTTCAACAAATAAGAAGTTCTCACTTTCAAAGTTTATTACAGAAACCTGATTTTGTAGATAACAACTATCTCACCTTCCTAACTTCTGGTAAAACAAAACACTTTGCTTCATTCTGCAAAGAACTTATTCATGTTCAATTCTTTTGGTCATTTGTAACAGCAATTCCTGTTCCCTATAATATATCTCCTTTTCTTTGATAATTTGCTTTTCACATTTTAAAAAGCGTGTGTGTGTTTTTAACAAAGTTATAGTTAAACTTCTTTGGGATCCTTTTAGGTAATTGTCTACAATTTAGTTCCACTTACCTTTTCCACATAGAAATTTTTAGACACTGCAGCAGTCCCTGATCAGTTGGCTTTTGATGTAACACCACATACTTTTTTAAGTTATTCCACTGTCTCCTAATTATATGGCAAATGGCTATGTTACCAAATGGTATCTGTGAAAAGGAAAATCCTGGAAACTGCTGATCATAGACAGGAGTTTTGTACAGACACAGCCAAGGGAGAAGTCTCCATGTATCACAAAGTCACAATCCAGTATTTTCTGTAGCTATATAATCCCCTGTGTTTGTGGAACTTCTGCAGAATAGAAGCCATGGAAATGGTTCCAGATGGGTAGAAATTTTCACCAATGCTATTATAGAGATCTACCTTTTCAAGTAAAGTTGCACATTGCCTGCCCAATCCAGCACGCTTTGAAACTTCTCTTCATTCAGGCTTTTGTTCAAAACTTGAACAAAGAACTCAAGGAAACGTGATTTGTTTCTGAATTTCATCACTGTAATAAAGTAACAAACAATTAGCACAGCTTTTATATTTATGCTGTAAAATACTTTCTGAATTCAGCTATAATTACATATTTATGCCACATTGCATGCCGATTAAGAAATGTAGTAATACTGAAAATCCAGTAGGTCATGATACACAGTAGCAGTTACTAAATACTTCTTGTGATTGGGCATCCAGAATCACAAGTTCACTCTATTTACACCCCTAGAATGATAAACATTCTAGGGACTGAGAAAACAGGCTTGGAACTGTTCTTGTATCATGCAGTACATAGTGCAAAAATATTTTATAACAATATTCAACATGCCTAATTGTACACATACCTGAAAATCCTGAAAAAAAAACCAATAAAGCAAGTATAAACAGAGTAACAGCATCCTAATCATTTAGGTTGCTCTGCTCAGTGACAGTCACATTAGCGTTAAAGCATCACACAGTTCTCATTGCAGAAGTGAACCATGTTGTCTAAACTTTAGGCAATTGTTTAATTATGGCAGCAGTATAAGCTACTTTTTGGCCGTCTTCACAATTTTTTACCATCAAGATATAAAAAAGTATTTATCCTATCTGAAAGCTACACTAATTTGGTAGGGTAGGCTCCATTGTTACTTTGAACACCAGTATTAAAAAAAAAAAAAAGGCAGTTGCCGAAGCCACACACCAGAATCACAAACCCTATTTCAAAAACACAGGTGTACTTGGGAATTTTCAGAATTCCTCTTTCAGTAACATAATTTAATATGGACATGGGGTTTAACAATTTTAAAAGAACACTCCACACAAATAGAATCTTTGAAAACTTGACACAACTTTGAAAAAGTAGGTCATTTTAAGGTTATTAGAAAATAAACATTAAATTATTTAAAATATTGATATTTTATATACTTAACATCAACATCTAAAATAATTTGTTTCAAGTATTTCACACACTTCTAAATGTGACTATATTAAAAACTTTTTTTAAGATACATTTTACTTGATTTTGTATATTTGAGAACAAAATGAAGATAAAGTTTTCAAGAGCTTATTCCAAGCAAGAAGTAGATAGCTTTACTGGTAGCTTTCTGATGTAAAGAAGCCTTTACAATTAAAATAACCACCAATTATCCTACCTTCTTGATAAGCATGGTTTGATGTCCAACAGGAAATTACAGGGTAGAGGAACAAAGGATCTTCCTGTCCTGTAAGCTCTGATCCACGAACTATATCAATAAGCAAATCAAATCTATTATGGCAAGCAGGGATAGTGTACAATAGAAAATCTACCTGAAATTGTAACTGAAGACTAGAAAAATCCTTCTTTAGCACAGAGTTTGCTTTTAAATCACTCACTGTCATCCAGAGAGGAAATCAACAGCTTGCTCTGTTCTTCTAATATAAGTAGCTGTGCCATTTAAATAATGAAGAGCTTATGGATGATGGGTTTTGTCAGCATTAGGTTGATGGTTGGACTAGATGATCTGAAAGGTCCCTTTCAACTTAGACAAATCTATGATACTACGATGCGACTGATGAATTTCTGGCCACTAGAGTAATGAGCAGCATCTGGAATTCATCAGAGGTCTAACAAAGGTCCATACAAATCATCTGTGGAGGATGTGCAGTAAGGATATGTCCCAAAACATATTTAAGGCTATACAGCATAAACTGAACCCATGATGCTACTAGTCACTAGTGCTTTACATACATGTTCACCATATGAATAGCATAAGCATGTAAAGGAAGTATTTTTAATTCATCCAAATATTTATATATGTATACAAATGTATTCCTATTCTATAAATAATATATTAGATATAGGTGTAAATAATATATACAGAATATAGATATAAATAGTATATGTAATATACAGGAGAACAATAACTTGTATTCAAGCTTCTGAGAGTTAAATACAACTGCATTACCACCCGAAAAGCACCAGAACAAAGTTACATGTGCTAGTTGCTATTTTGCCCTAAAGAAACATGACCTACAAATTTTGTACTTAGGCAAGTTCTGTGGTTGAAAAAAATCAATGCAGCTAGTCCCTGAGAAAAAACGAGGTTAAAATGCACTCTGGAACAACCAGTTGTGATAAGTGGATCAACAGCTACATCCTCCATTGGTAGCAGTCAGTTTAAATCTCTTGAATGCAACTAAACAGGACAGCCAGCAGAAAAAGTAGATCTTTTTTATTTCCTTTTAAGGCCAACTCACGCCCTTTATTATTACTCTCTCCCATTTGACAAGCTCAAAAATACACTGCTTCAAATGATCATTTTCACAAAGATGACTACATCCCAAAATTTTTTAAATGGGAAAACATTTAACATTTCAGAATTGAAATTGTACTGTCTATGAAATGTTTCGTTTTTCTCAGTTTCTTATGAAAAAGGCAGATTCAGCTCTTTTATATTTCTCTCATAGACTATCATCAATGGGATGCTAAGTCTTGATGCAATTTTAAGGATTTCCTATGACAGAGGTTTTTCCAAAATATTTTTAACAGCGTGCCCTACACGTGCATATATTGTCCTAAACCACTTATACATATTTGTGATCTATAAGAACATCCATAAGCTTTGTTATTTGTTTTGCATGGCCTCAGCAAAAGACTCCAATTTCTATCCTGAAAGTTATTGATGAATACCTTATTTCAGCAACAGAAGAGACTTCAGCCATCACGTATTTGCCGCTACTAAAAATGTGTTCTTCTCTAACTGATCAACCCATTAATTTAACTTTCCATTAAGTAAAAATGGAACATCATTTTATTACACAATCAGTGTAGTTTTCAATTAACTTACAGAATTCACTCACTCTGTAACTTGTTCTGCAGGAATGCAGGCATCAATGTTAGCAGTAACAAATCAGTGCACAACTGAATGCAATTTTTGCAGCACTCTTTTTATTCTATTTATTACAGAAATTCTTTCTCTTCTTAGAAAAATGCATTAGGGATTGGACTAGATGACCTTTAAATGTCCCTTCCACCCCAAACTATTCTGTGATTGTAGAGATGATGGACGATAACTAGATCAGTTGCATACTGGGCTGTATTAGAACCAGCATAGCCAGCAGGTCAAGGGAAGTGAATACTCCCTTCTACTCAGCTCTTGTCAGATTACTGAGTTTGGTTTTAGACACTGCAGTACAAGACACTCAGAAACTGGAGTAGGTCCAGAGAAGGGTCACCATTGCATGAGCTAGAGTGCATGACAAAGCAAGAAGAGGCTGAGAGAAGAGTTTATTCAATCCTAAGTAAAGAATGCTAAGAGGAGTCTACCCCTACCTAATAGGCAGAATACAGAACCTATTAATGTAAAATAATATTAATGTTCTCATTAATGTCAAAAGAGGTGATTGACACAAGTTGGAAATAAAATTTCAACCAGATCTAAAGAAAAACCCTATAAGGGTTGTTAAGTATTGGATCAGGTTGCCCATGAAGGTTACAAAATCTTTCTTCAGAGTGATTCAAAACCTGACTGGACAAGCCGCAGAACAACCTAACCTAATTGTATCTGATTTCAGCAAGGGGTTGGAATAAATGCCTTCCAGAAATGCTTTCTAACCTAAATTATTTTATGAGTCTATCCAGGCTCCAAGGAGTACAAGATGTCATGTAAATATAATGCAAGAAAAATCAGCAGTGGCTCAGTGTTTAAAGTTCTAATCAAATTTCTTTCCTAAGCCCTACTTATTCACCTAACTTTGTCAGAACTATTAGCCTGAAAATTCTTATGCGTAATCCAGACTCTAAATATTTTAAAGTTGTTATATTCATTCTTGAGTTACAAGGTAATGGTAGTACATATGCAATTCCTTCAGAAAGAGGACAATTTTTGTCAACTTTCTTCAGGAAGTCTTTTCTCCACTAAAGTTTCCTGCAGTGGTCATTACTAGTAGGAATGGTAGGATAGTCAGACATGCTATAAATGGACAATGGTCTTTGTCACTGCATTTTCTGATTCAGGAAAAGAAAGCAAGCCTAAATAACATAGAACCCAATTTACACGGACTGGGAGAACAAATCTATTTGCAGAACAGAACAAAAATGACCATTCCTTTCTAAGAAGGAATGAGTGTTTTGGGGCAAATAACGGAAAACAAGACCAAAAGTCATTATACACGTAACTGCCAGAGATAAATAAGATCACTGAAATTACAGTTTCTGTTGATTTACCATGGAAGATATATGAAGTAAAGTACTTCACAGGAAAATAATTTTTTACAAATAAACCATAGAATACAGCATAGAAAAAGGTAAGAAGTGTTTTAATAGTGCACCCACCTGGTTTTGTCAGTTTGAGGAGATTTGATTCAAGAGCACTTAGATTTTCTGTTGCTTTTTCCATTGCAGCTAAATGGGTTTTCTTTGCAGAAGTGGTCTGAAATATCCAACGCTTAGTCAAGATAACTTAGCTTTTACCTAAGTAAACCTCACAGGTCAATAGTGGGGTTTGGGTTAGATCCCAAGTCTTCTAATTCTATCGTCTGATAATTTCATCAATATTGTCTTGTTTTTCTTTTCAAGTGAAAATTGATGTTTATAAACTTTTTAATATGGCTGGAAAAACCTGTCCATGATTCATTCTTGACTGATCTCAAAGGGAGTGAATGGAGTTTCTCTGTCACCAAATGACACTACAACATATTTGAACAGATTGTTTGACAAAATAAGTTGTTTTCCAGAAAAATTAATATTTTGTACATTATTTACTGCCTACAGAGATCAAAATCTTCCTCTAGAAAGAAAGTTTGGGGTTTTTTAACTTCTGAAAAAACAATTTTCAGTCAGCCCTACTTGGCTCAAGATATTGTTCCTACAGTTTCAGATTATTTTCCTTTTTTTGGTTTGAACTTGGGAGCAACTAACACAAACTCAGCAATAAACAATGAAGAAAATAATTTGTCCTGAATCCTATCACTGTCTTACAAATTTTCTTCCCAGAATCCTTCCCTGTGAGGTGACTGACTCTTAGTCTCTCTCTCCAATATATTTCAGTTTCGAGTTCACACCACTTCCTTTCTTCCTCTTATTATTCCTAATTTTTTAACTCTTTTTCAAATCTCCTCTCCAGAAAAATCTCTTCTAAAATTACTTAAAGAAAAAACAGACAGGAAAGTATGGAGAATCAACACTTTAACTTGTAGGATATTCTCACAACCTAATGCATCTTTTTGCAATTCAAGTATTAAGGTCTCTGAGTTGAAAGTTCTTCCTCCATCGAGAAATATTTTTCAGTCTACACAAGTAGTAGTACTCTCTTATTATGACTCAGTTTCAAGCAGCTGCTACACTAAATGAGAGGCTAAGTTTCTACATTACTTAGGATATTTTTGCTCTTCTTAACTTACACAATTCTTTTAATTACTTTTTCTGTCTGATAAACATTCCTGCAAACTATATGTGAAAATCAGTTAGAGATGCTTATGTAAGTATCTGCAGGATCCCCATGGCTCTGAACTGTAATATTGCTAACCCCTCTCAAGTTCAAGATGAGATCCTGAACCCACTGCAATCTGCAAGTTAACAGAGATAGCTACAATTAAACAGAGCCTCTCAGCTGTACTTTGGGATCTCTTATTCTAGGAGGAAACTCTTATTTCATACATCGGAGGAAACTCATTTCATACAATCACTTCTAAAACAAAAAAGTTAATAAATGAGGTCTTCAAAATAACAAACGCAGCATTTGGAGAAAAGAAAAAGTGAAAATCAGAGTAATTACTTTAACTTCTTTGTTAGTGTGTGTTTCTTCAGTTCTCACAGCTCCTGGCTGGCCAAGTGAGACTGCTGGTGAAGTATCCAACAGGTTTTTCCCATAGTTAACAATAATTACAGCCAGTTCATATTCTTCCCATGAACGTAGCACCTATCAAAGAATTATGTTATATATTTTTGGTTTTGCATAGTATGTAATGTTTCATTCTTGTCTATGCATAATTGTCAAAATGCATGAATATTATAAACAGAAATTAATTACTCAATACTGAAGTTTCCTTTAATAAAAAACACAAGACTACAGACCTCTAAAGTAATTGGAATTGCAGATAGGTTATCTATGTGTTCTACTTTGGCTTAACATATCCCTCAGAGAACAGAAAGATTTAACCAGAAGTATCTATTTCTGTGATTGACATTCTCCCTTTTCTCAGGCAGCATTTCTATCAAAGAATATAACGGGTAACTAAATGATCCGCATTTACCTCTCTGCTAACAAGTGCACATTTGTAAATCTCAACTGCATTAGTGAAAGGAGTGGTGAAATTTATTTTAAAATTATTTTAAAATTCATAAATTAACAGTATGGGGAATGTTTTTAGATGGCTTTATCTTCTTTAAACAGAGCTCTAAAGGCTAAAGTACTTCTGCAATATGCAAGGTAACGTCATATTAGGATATTTGTCTTTGGGATAGAAAATAGGTGTATAGATTACTTTAGGATAAATACAGTACATGGTCTGATTATTCTGTTCAAATGATACCACTAATGACAAAAAAAAAAAAATCATCAGTACAAGTGCACAGCCATTTAGCTGTGGAATGCAACAACAGATACTATATCAAGGTTTCAAGGTTCCTAATAGGCTTTACTGGCATTGATAGCCTCCACCTGGGCTCTTTCTCCCCATGGAGTTCCCTTTCAGCTCAGGCCTGAGCCTACAATCCCCACTGGCAGGAATGCTGGTCTCCAGTGCACTTGAAGCCATGTCTGGGTCTGTCCATGAATCCTCTGGTCTGGACACCTGACCTGTGGACTGACTCCTCAGCTTGGCCTCAGACTATTGCCATCACGATGGACCAGTCCACTGGACTGTGTCTGACCTGAGCTACCCTCACCAGACCTGACTGTGACATGCAGACTGACTTCCCAGCTTCACCTTAGACCTGCCTTATCACCACAAACTCACCCAATGATCTGGGCTTCTCGTCAAACCTGCCAGCCAGATGCTTCCCTGCCAGCCATGGCATTGCCCTTAGCTCCTGACTTCGTAGCCCTCGCTGTGCCCTGACATTGCCCTCACACCCATGAAATAATTGGTTAATACCACAAAAATGGCAATACCAGGGCTTAAAATATTAATGTTTATACATTTTAGAAGATAAGACACCGTGTCTTCTTGCAGTGCACTTTTAATGATTTATTCACACTGATCTGATCTTGTGAGGTAACCACAGAGATCCAGCTCCTATAAAGACCAGGATAAGGGATCACCAACACAGAGGAGTCCCTCAAAGCATCAGCTGCAGCTCAGCTTTGGTACGAGCTCTTAGCTGAAACATACTCAAAGCTAGAGGAAAGCTGACTTTTTCAGCATCGTACATTTCTGTGGCATGGACTTTAGCATGCCTATATACCTCAGGAAGAAAACCTTACATATACCCCATTTCTCGTTATCTCACTAAATAAACTGAGTATCTAATCATAGATGTGATCTACAGATATGTATTATCATTGAAAGTCAAGGGGTTTATGTTCCTGCCAGCACGTGGGACCAACTCGTATAAAGTCTCTTGTATCTAACTAGCAAATAAACCGTATATGTTATTCTGAATAAAATTATAAATATAGCCTATATGCAGTAAATAAACTTTTAAATTGATATATTATATTTATGCCTTATTGAAAATAATACTACCTTAAATGTGAAAATACATGCCACAATATAAAATACAGATTTCACATCATGGACTAATAATTACAGTCTATTTTATAAACAAAGGAAAATTCACTGTTTTATTAAAAAGTCAGAATGTCATTATTATACAAAACTATAAATATTTCTATACCTTTGCTATTTAAAAGTGCTCATTTTCTAAGATATCACTCTGAAGGCCAGCTTACTAAATCTTTTTTTTTTTTCAAGAGCTATATCTTAAACTAAAACGTAAGCAAGATTATCCACACCATACCTTTGCTGTATAAAATGAAGCACAAGCTATCATATGCTGAATACTCTCATAACATCCTGCCTGCCTCCTCTGCAAAGTAGCACTTGGAATTTCTTGAAGGACAGCCAAGCACTTAATGAGGATCTGTAAATACAGGGATTAAAACAAAGTTTGGAGTCTGCAACACACTTAAAATCTTGTACCTCTGTGCAGCCTATTGTATTTGATGGCAAAGTTTAAAAATACTTTAAAAACTAGAGGATAGCATAAAATGCTAGCACTACGAAAGCCAACAATAAAATTTCCCTTGAATTTAATGGTGTCAAGATTTCAACAATAAACCTTTAGAATAAACAACATGTTCCCATAAAATCACAGATATTAAATTACAGATACATGATGAACAATTTTCCTGATTTAATTAACAGGAAATCAAAGAATGTGTAATTCAATGAGATGACATACTCCTAGTAGAGAACTACTTAAAGCTATATTGAGCTGGTCAAAATTTTAAAAGAAAGAAAATTGTTTTAAGTATGGTCTAAAGAAAAAAGACTTCTTTACTTATTTTTGTCTAATAGATATGAAAAGAACACGTGAGTAATTTTTTTTTCCTTTAATTAGGATATCTGAAACAGGAGCCATTTCCAGTGGCTAGCTATGCCTTTGGAAGGTTTTCACAAGCAACGACAACTTAAGAAAGAGGCTATCTCCGTACATAAATAGATATTTATTTCTTTTTTTAAACTCTCCTAAAAACATTCAGGGCCCCAAGTGCACCACTAGCCACTCTGTGAGCAGACTCACATGGGGCCTTCTCCCACACCTTCTACCCAGGGGCCCAGGAGTCCCAATTAAGCTCAGACAAAAGCCTTCCGTCCCTGCTTGACCTCTTCAGTTCTGTCTCCTGGATGGACCTCGAACCTGTATTGTAGCCTTGTCTCCAGTCTCTGGCTCCAACTCCAGCAGCTCTTGACTTTTTCTCCCAGATGGACCATGGGTCAGCCCAATAACTTCACTTCCTCTGGACTTCAGTGGGCCTTCTTTACCAAGACCCTGCTCTGTCTGCCGTGTTCAGACACCACTAGTCTGTGCCTTGCCTGCACTGCACTCACCTCTTCCTTCCTCACAGAGAAAACATGCTCTTACTGCTCCTCCCTGACAAAACCACCTAATTATGGGGAAAAAAAGTTGCATGTTTCTACTCTATTTTTGCTGAATCCAAAAAGCATGTCTGCTGCTGCAGAAATGGCAGGAAAGGATTCAGGAGCTCTGTTTTTAAAGAGGTGTTTGCTTTTGAAAAGGAACACAGGCCTGAAAACTAAAGACTATCAAAACATTGAATAGCTTGCTTTTTTGGTCTTTTGAGGTTTGGTTTTTTGGTTTGTTTTTTTTTTTGTTAAGAAGAAAACTGTATATGAAGCAAACATTCTAAAAAAAGCCATAGGCACATGCTACTTTTCTTTCCTCAAAGTTGCCTACCACAAATAGCATTCAAGTGGAAGTTAGTTACGTTGTAGATTCCACTCCAGTTTAAAAAGACCAACAAAACATCCGGAAGAAACAATCAATATTCTACAGTTACTTTAGCATATCTGAGGTAGAAGCTGTGCACTTTACACTGAACATATATGCAGTGAGAACACGTAAAACCATAAAAGGCTTTTCTTTCACCAGCTACTAAGAGCTCAGAGCCTAGATAGTTAGCTCGGCCACTGTACACTCCATTAAAAGTTTAATTTGAATCACTGTAACTGCAGGACTTGGATTCCAGCTGCTTTGTCTTAAAATGCTCTCACCTGAACTACCGGCACTGAAGAAATCTGGTGATAAATAATTGGAGCAAGGAGACCATAACATTGTACAACAGACTGCAGGGCGTAACTTGCATCATTCAACCAATTGCTAAGTTCAATTGCCACAGTCATTCTTTCACATTCTGCTAATCTAGCAACCTGTAAAAGAAACACGTTTTGATTCAAATATTAATCCTGTTGTTTTAAATCATTTGAGAGTGAAAGACGACAGATGTTACTGCAGCTTAAAACACAGTGTAAGCAGCAAGATAAAAGTATAAGAATGAATTTGCATTGACACCTATTGCAAGTATATAAACAAATACAGCATTATTCAGGATTCTAAAGGAAATGGTTGTTCTTGACCTAATTGTGCCCCTGAATTGACACATATAAATTAAAAAGCCTGGTTAACAAAGTCAACCTGTGTGGAGTGGAAATTTCACTTGCCACCCTCTCACAGTAGGAAAGGGAAGGATAACAATTCCTTCCTTTCCCTTGCAGTTACCTGCTGCAGTCCTTGCATGTGTGAGCAGATCCAGTAAAGTCACTGAGTTATCAACTGCTCACATTTTTACAAGACAAAAACTTCAGCAAATAAAAAGAGGAACAGAAATGCAATAATAGAGAAGGCAAAGCTTGACTATCCAAATACAAAAGAAAGTTGTTTTGTGTCACTTACACGCCATTATATTGCAAGAAAGTCTGAAATAAGATAAAAGAAGCTTAGCATATTAAAACCACGAAATCCCATTGGAAATTCAGTATTAATGAAAATATATGTATTAAATAGCAGAAATGCTTAAAACTAAAAATCCAAGGGGCTTCTTAGCGGACAAAAATAACAATTATTATATTTCTTGACTAAATTATAGTTTACCACCACTGAAGTCAAGGAAAATCTTCCTTAGTTGGAATCAGTGGGCTTTAGATGAGGCAGTAACTGATTCAGAAAACATCTTTCCACCAGGATACAAAATACCCAACAGCTACTAAAATACTCAGAAAGGAAAACAAGATGACTCATAGAAAATGAAATATTCTGAACTTAGGATAATTACATTGCAACATTTATCTTGCAACAATGAAATAAAGCTGATCAAAAAGTAAAATCAAATCCAGTATATTATTTTAAGCCATACATACCTGTTCTTTATAAAGTATCTCATTGGAACATATAGCATCACAGAAAAGTGCTCCTTCCATGACATTAATGTCACATACAGCAAATATATTCCTCAGAAAGAGGTGCAAGATAATAGGAGAAGCCTGAGATACAGCTTCAAAACGTAACCTACAAAAATAAAAAGGCAAAAGAATGGTAAAAGCATGTTAATTATGATTCTGACATCTCATAATTGAAACTATATTATATTAAAATGCAGTCTTTAATTTTAAAATTACGGACAAAAGTTATGACTGTACGACTTCTGTAAAGAACATTTATATGTAAACCTGAAAAAATTGCTTAAAATGTATAACACAAAAAATAAATAAAAGGACTAACTCCTTTTCAAATTGTTGTCCATCTTCTACTATGCTAAGACAGCTTTTCCTTAGTTGTTTCATCTAACCCAGTGAAAACTCCTCTGAACTTTCTTTGAAAACTTAAGATGCTACAGCTTCTTAACTGTCTCCTTTTATAATTCTTTTTCTGTAATCTGTCAATGACACATGCAGTTGTGAAGTCCATTACGAAGTATTAGTAGCAAACTGTTTTCATCACTGATGTCTTTTGTTACAAGTCTCAAAAGAATCTTCTACCTGTCTTTTTGTTGGTTTGTTTTTGTTTTTTTTTCCCTAGGGGCAAGGGGACATTTGTCCTTGCTATATTTTTAAAAATATTTTTGTTACAGGAAAAATCCTATGATTTTGAAGTATATGAATTAAATTCCTCCTCCTCAATTCTTTCTCCTAAAAGAGACTGAAAATCAAGAAGGAAGACCAAGTAGACCCATTCACATACTTGACATTACCAGGATATCAACAGGGCTTCCAGCTGGAAACAAGAGGTTTCCTTTACTTCCAGCTCCCTCTACTGCCTCTTTAAGTCCTCTTTACTTTCAGCCTAGTCCAACTAATTTCTTAGGTACTGATCAGTAAGACAGAAACTGCCTTATTTGAGGTCTGATACTACAGTTTTGAGAATGTTCCATATTATTTGGGGGGAAAAAAAATAGGCTTGTATATAGCTGTCAGAAAAGTAAAATCCCTGAATTGCTTTCCACAGCTGTTTAAAATTTGCTATCTTCATCTGATTTATTTGAAAGCAGCTTCATTCAAATGTTATGTCTAGAGCTGTACGTGTTTTTAAAAACAGGGATAGATTTAAAACATCCACATAATCACAAAACAGGATGTCTAATGATTATCTGCCTGCATGAAGGCAGTCCAGAGGCTGCTTGTAAATCCCAAATGCTCTTATGGCATTTAACATCAAGCCCCTTGGTCAATTTGTATGCCTACTATCAGACACATGGTGGCACTTGAAGGACAGACAGGATACACACCGGTGGTCTGGCTGAGCCCCAGATAGCAAGCAGGCTTGGACACATTACTTTCTCCTTTAACTGGATTCAAAGCACACACAAGCCTACACTATCTGCTTGCATCCAAAGAGCATCACCATGAGAAAACGGTGGGCTCTGATGCAAGTAAGATAAAATAATAGAGAGAAAACTCTAGTTACATTGTATGTCTCAGAATAGCTGATTACTGTTTATTCTGTCTGGATAGTAGAAATTGAAGTATTATGACAAAAGTGCTAGGAATTCCCCTAATATCTATTTCTTGAAACAAAGATCTTTATTTCTTCTTTATTCAAGAACTGTTAATACACATGCAATAGGGTTGCTTCTTGTCATTATGGTTTGCAGATCATGCCAGCCTGTCAAACAGAAACAGAAATGCTGCAAAACTACTACATACCTTCCTCACAAGTTTGCCAAAACATTCCTAAGGAAATAATTAGTCGAAAGAGGATTCCACACAGGTGAAGATGGTGATTTGTGCTCAGCTATGTTGGGTGTTAATTCATTATCAAATTCTAAGCAGCTGCCTAACATCTAAAAGTATTATTTTTTATTGCAGTATTTGATGTCTATCATTTCATACAAGTCTTTTCCTTTTATCTGGGAAATAATTAATATTTTATTTACTTTTGCATTGGGATTTATTGAATTTAAGTGAATGTAACCACAAAATTTCTAGCTGGGCTTTGTCATAATGAAAAACATATGACTGAACATTTGAAATTTATGTACAAAGTGATTAATTTTAAATAGCTCTTCTAACACACTTTAGTATATTAAAAAAATTTTGGCAGATGTAAATCTATCTGCCCCAAAATGAAATTAGCAAGGAGTTACCCATTTTGGCTGCTGTTCTTGACAAAATTTTCAGCATTTCTGAACCCTACTGCTTCCTTAATTGGAAAGTCAAAAATACAGTTCATATTACATAGTTTGCATACGAAAATGCATCACACAAATTAATAGCTACTTGATAAATGTTTCCCAATTATCTTAAGAAATCAGTCATTATAAAGAATTAATTGTGTATATGCTAGCTGTTCCATAAATGAAAAAAAAATCCCCTGGTGATTATAAAACATTATATTTTTATAACACATTTCACACTTTTTTTTTTCAGAATGTTTTTCATATCACAAGTCTGATCAAATTTCACAACCTGGTATTCTTTAAAATAAAATGTGCCCATCTATAATTACCTATTATTTTAATTTTGGTTTTGCCAGTTACCTGTTTTCAGATATAGTCAAATTATTACTTGCAGAAATAACAGCTGCATTGGCAAGCAGCGGAGAAGAATTTGAAACAAAATAATCCCACACCGGTGAAAATGCTTCTCTGGCCAATGTGTAGTTGCCAGTCCGATAGGCTACCTACAAAAAAAACCCAATAACAAAAAAATTTAGCAAGTTTCCATGTTCAACAAATAATGCAGCCAAATATGATTATAGTATAAAGAAAGGTTTTAACCCCGCTCCTCCAACACCTAAATTTACAATTTCTATAAGAATATTCTATTTGAATAGAACACATGTAATAGAAATCTTATTCTATTAATATTAGTTTGCCTTCAGAATTAGCATCAGAGAAGGCAAAAGTATTTCTTCACCGTTAACCATGGATCTAACAGCCTTTTGTGGTACTTTACAGGTATTGTGCTGCAGTTATATAAACATGAAGGCATATTATTTCATCTAGGTTCATTTTACTTTTGCTAATACTGCAGAATGCCCTGCTGCTCCGGTTAATGGGATGTAAATGGAGCCACACAAGTAGGCAGATATTAATGTGGATGCCTCTTACTTTAGCAGATTTTAGGAAGTCTTCTAACTGTTCCCTATGATCTGATCTATAAGGCTAGACAATTTCACTTTTCTCCACATCACAGTCTGTTTTAAATTTTCTTATTACAAATACAGAAAATCACGGTAAAGTTCTGACAGAGCTTTTGTGGTCTTCCACAAGACACTAGAAAAATAATTTCAATATGAAAATGGTTGGATTTGATACCTGGTAAATTCAAACGCATTCTTCATCTTATACTGTAATGACTAATAAGATGATTTCTAGCACTTGGGCTCAATTACAAAAATAAAAAGAGATAAATTATAGAAAGAAGAAAGAAGTTAATTGCAGGCTGAAAAATAGGAACTGGGATAAGAAAACTAGCTGAGAGACATCTTTTCCCTTAAACGGGAATTTCCAATAATTTTGAATTAAAAACTGAGTGTTTGTTATCAAAACTCTAACGCTACCTCAGTTAGATAGGCTCGAACAGTAGTAGCAGAAAGAGGTGGATAAGCGAGGATTGGCTTAGTTGTTTCCCCAATGGCATCACCAATAAGTTTTCCATCAGAAGAATATGCTGCAACTGCAAATATGTATTTCTCGTTGGGATCTAAGCCTTGTATTTCCAAGAGGCTTCTCCCATCAGCTGGTATCTATCAATAAAAATATTTTCTAGTTACATCCACAGTACATATCAAAAACAAATCTCAAACTATAAACTTTTATTGTTAGATAAATCATTTAAAGGTCTTGGATACTATCAAAGTACAACCTAGATTAGCGGACATGACACGTTCCCACATAATACTTGGCCTTGAAGACAGTAAGAAAACAATGAAATGACAGGAAAAAAAAAGTATCATTTTTCTCTGGAATGCAGTTGAGTATACAAGAGCACATAACCTAAGAGAACAGTTAAGTACCAGGACCTGGATTTTCTCTCAGACATTTTTGTTCATTTGCACATTCATACAGTGAGAGTTCATACTTGCAGTCACTGAGCTGGAAATATTCTACCCCTGAGCTGTGCTTCCAGAGAAAGTCCATATGATCTACTCCATACATGTCACATGCATGTATTAGATATGGGCATAGGATGTTTCAGATCCTCTCAGTACCATTAACAGGACTTGTGTATAGAAACAATGTATTTTCAAGATATCTTCATTTTCACTTCAAGTAAGTGTCCACCTGCACTTTAACATCATGGTTCATTCCTAACAGGCTTTTCTACCTTCCCCTTCATAACCAGCACAACTCACACAAAGGAAAGTTTTAGAGTCTTGAAACAACAAACAATTGACACAGTGACTGAAGCACAACATGAGAAATGATCATCTTAATGTAGCATCAACACAGTGCTGTTGATCAAATACTGTTTGGCTTTCATAAGGAGACCTCTGAACAACAGAAACCCCTTCAAATGTTGAGACTAAATCCTGAGACAGCACACCAGAAATTAGTGTAAGACAGTCCGTAGTATCCCTTTAGATCAAGCTTTTCTCATGTCGGTAAGTTGATAGATCATTCCACCACCAAGAACTCTAAACCTTCTGTCAGGTTCTCACATCCAGTTTCTCACAAGCAGGCAGATAATGACTTTGTCTACAGATCAGTATTTTGCAAAAGCATATCCTAAAAAAACCAGAAGATCCATTACTGAGGCATATGCTTAATCTCAGGTCTGTGCATTTCTAGCGCCTGCCACAGCTTAGACAGCAAGTGGCTTGGATGGATTGAAGCAAGTTCACAGAAAAAACAGCTAGCAGGGTGAAAGTCTCCAATGAAACTCTTAATTACCCAGGAGCAGTATCGTATACTGACACTAGTTCACTGGACATCACAGGAAGCTTGATTCTCTGGATTTGATCATAAGAATATCAAGAATAACATCAAAGCCTCTATTGCCAGTAGCTACACACACTTCTTTTTATACACTTTGCTTTTTGGGGAGGAGATAGGGAGAACGGGTGCCAAGGGGAAGATTTCCTTTCCATTACCAAACACAAATCTATCAGGGTTTGTATAGAGCTTGGGAAAGCTTGAAATATTGAGCAAAAGCTGTTGACATAGCTCTTCTGTCACAATGCAAAATAGAGACCTGCCCTGCAAAAAGCAGAACTCTTCATGAAGAAGATTTCCAGATGTAGAAATGACCACTCAGGTCTCAAGACTACAGTAAAATTTTCTGGGGAGCACGTGCTGAAGCTTTTTTGCCTCTTTCTTAAAACCCAAAATGCATAGCATTTGGATGGATCACGGCTGTCATTCAGCTGGACAGCACAATAACATGCATGCATGAGTGAAAAACAATCCTCCCAGTCTGTGCAGGAACATCAGAGTGTGATCCAAAGGGAAAAAACAACACTAACACAAAACAAAAAATCCAAAACCAATTCAGAAAATAAAATGACAGATCACAACAAAGAAATAATATTAAAGAGTACTGATGCAGTCATATGATCTGATAAGTAATCAAAGACGTGTGGGCTAATTTGCCTTATCACATGTTTACAGCGTGAAGATGAGGGTGGTGAGGCACTGGAACAGGTTGCCCAGAGAAGCTGTGGATGCCCCACCCCTGGAAGTGTTCAAGGCCAGGCTGGATGGGGCTTTGAGCAACCTGCTCTAGTGGGAGGTGTCCCTGTCCATGGCAGGTTGGTTGGAACTTGACGGTCTTTAAGGTCCCTTCCAACTCTAACCATGTTATGATTCTCTGAACCTAGAAATCAATCATGTCCAAACATGAAGGTTATAGAAGGAGCTACATTATCATGGTGCCAGAATTAAGTATGGAAAGGACTTGTCAAGAAGAAATGGCTGATAAAAGTTATCCAATTAAAAAAAAAAAAAAATAAATCTTATATCTGTTTAGATTTTCTCTTTTTCTGAATCCCTGGAAACAGAAAATTCTGGGGCATACTCTATAAAATAATCATGGACTTTTTTTTTCTTTTTTTATATTTCTTAGGTGTCTCTCAAAAAATAGTTTTAACAGAAGGGACAGATACTTGTCCAACAAGAAGCTTTTTAATCATTTAATTCATTATTCAAAAAAGGTTCCTAGAACTTTTTTGGGGGGTTTCCGTATGCCTTCAGCCTATAAAAATTTCAATTTCTTAAAATAAAGATCAAAAGGTTTGTGGAAGGCTTAGCCAGTTACTCAATTAAAAGCAGATGTCAGACATACACATTTAGAAAGTTGGGGGTTTTTAAAGGAAGAGAGAATGACCTAAAGGAGTTTTACCTCTGTCTTACCTCTTCTCCTGCATTTGGAAGTTTATTATTATTTAACCTTACTTTCATATTACTTCCTCCTGCTACAGAGCCAAAAATACTGTACCATGAAACCTTTGAAGAAAATGAAAACAAAATGAGTTGATACATAATAGTATTTCCAATTTTTGCTTAATGTAGATTGTGCTAATTTTGTGAAAAGCCTCTGAAAAAAAAAAGGTAGTTATAAAAATGTACAGTCCAACTGCACTAGAAACATTAATCAATTTAACTGGAGAACTAGATACACTACAGTAAGAATAAAAGCAGATGACTCCCTATTATGCTGTCTCTCCTACCTTGAGCTACCCTATACCTCCTTGTAGATTTAAAGGAATCCAAATCCCTTATTTGATCCTTGCAATGATATTCTTCTAAAGTTGACATCAGCTTCTGATTCAACAACTACTTGAGGACAAATCCTTAAAAGCCGTCAACAGAAATGTAGATATGATACAATGCAGTAATATTTTCTAAACAAGCTATGCTCTTAGTTCCTGCTGAAATCAATGCTTTTATTAATGCCACTGAGCTGCTAACAATGTCATTGCACATATATCTACACTTTTCTATGTTTTCAATCAAGGAAGAATGGGAGCATGCATTCCTGGATCAGTGCTCAGTCATGTCCAGTGAGATCATGGAACGTGGACACTAATTTTGATTTCATCTCTGCAGAACTGGGCAGATGAATTCCAGTAAGGTATGCATCTGATGAAGTTCTTTTGCATTAAACTTTTTCTGCTAAATACTGTACTGTCTCTTTACTTTCAGTAGATATTTAAACAGATTTGACATTGGCAGGTTAGCTCATTTTTCAACATATAAAAATTCTGAACAGCTAAATTGTTCATTTTTCTTGTAATACACATGATTTTTCTTGCAGTAACTCCTGACGGTTGAAATAGAGGAGATAATTTTCAGCAAATGAGTAACTTTTAGATCGGAAAATTTTAGAAAGAATTCAACTTCTAGTACAAGAACTACACATGTCTAATTAAATCCTAAGTATCATTTTCCAGTTAATAAGTTCTTAAGAAAAAATACCTTTCATGTGTGTTCAACAGCTACATGTATCTGTTGTGGTTTAACTGCAGCTGGCAAATAGGATGATGTAGCTGTTCACTCACTCCTCCCTGCCCCTCCCCAATTAAGGTAGGGAGAAGAGGAAGAAAAAGGAAAAAAAAACCTCATGGGATAAAGCTATTTGAATAGAATAATAATGGAAGGGAAATAATAATAATAATAAGAATAATGGTAAAATAATATACAAAGCGAGTGATTCAATACAATTGTTCAACACCCAATAGTCAATTGCCCAGCCTTTCTTGAGCAACGATTGTGGATTCCTGCTCCCTGGAGAACCCCCATTTATATACTGGGCATAGCACCTGTGGTATGGAATATTCCTTTAGCCATTTTCTCCTCTAAATTTATGCTCCCTCTCAGCTTCCATGGGAAGCTGAAAAGGTCCTTGACTTAATATAAGCATTACTTAGCAACAATTAAAACAATAGGTGTTACCAACATTATTCTCAATCTAAATCCAGTATAGTGCTAGGAAGAAAGCTAACTCTATCCCAACTGAAAACAGCACAGAATCTTTAGAAAAAAGAAAAGATTCTAAATATCTGGTCTCAGATTAGAATAATAATCTCATTGCACCATCTAGTGGTCCAATATTTTACAGTCACTCTCCTGTATTGAACAAAATGAAGTACTAACACTTAACTAAAACATGAACTAACAGAATTTAAAGAATTGTAGACAAGGGGAGCACTGCAGGGGACTATCCTGGGACCTACCTTTTTTAATGTCTTTACAAGGACCTAGGGAAAAAAACTAAGCACAGCCTCACCAGGTTTGCAGAGGATGCCAAATTGAGGGAAATAGTTGATATCCTTGAGGGCAGGATTGCTCTCAGAGGGACCTAGAAAGCCCACAGGAATAGGCCAACAGGAACCTCATGAAATTTAAGGACAAATGCAATGTCTTGCACGTGTGAAGGAAAAATCCCTTGCAAAGATACAGGCTGGGGACTGCTTGGCTGGAGAGCAGCACTGAAGGGATATGGGGATCATGGTAGACAGGAAGCTGAATGCGAGCCAGCAATGTGCCATGGCAGCAAAGCAACCTAAAAACATCTTGAATTTTATTAACAGAGTACAGTTTGGAGAGTGAGGAACATTTTTATTCCCTTCTGCTCAAGCCAGTTTTCTTCTTGCCCCCCGTGACTTTAACAAGAAATGTTGAACAATTGGAGTGATACAGCAGAGCTAGAGTTCTAGCCCTGTGAGAGGAGGCCAAGAGAGTTGGGCTTATTCTTCCTGGAGAAGAGAAGCTTCAGGGTATCTACCAGGAGTCCCTCAGTGCCTGCAAGCAAATGATGAGGAAGATGTAGCCATGCTTTTCACAGTAGTGCATGGCAGGAAGATGAAAAACAAGAGACCTAAATTGAAGCAAGACACATTCCAATTGTACATGAGGAAAAACGTTTTCCCCATGAGCAAGTTGCCCAGTTGGAATAGGTTGCTCAGAGAAGCTGTTCAGTCTCCACCCTTGGAGTTTTCAGAACCAACTGAATAAAACCATGAACAACCTGATCTAATTTCACCAACCCAACTTTGAGCAGAAGGTTGGACTAGAGACCTGTTCTGTGATTCTACATGTTAAACAGAAGGTAGATTTTTTCCACCTGAACTGTGGCACTTCATCAGAGGCTTCAGTGTGTTACTTTCTTGCATCATATGATGCAACAGCTTTGTATCTCTTCTGAGGGTAACTAGAAATATGTCAGCCCCTAAGCAAGAGAATGAGCTTTTAGCAAGTAGAATAAGTAAGTGTTACACAACAAAAGGATCATGATGCATGAGACAAAGAAAGTTTCATTCAAATGTGAAGATCAAAACAATGAGTCACAATTGAGTCAGAAGGGGAAAAAAAAGGCAGACTTAATTAAGTCAGAATAACATAATATTCTCTAGAACAAGAGAGAAGTGTGATAGTATAGCACTGTTGGTCTCTTGTGTATCATTTAATTATTTCTTATGCAGTCATTATGAAAAACTTTACCTGAGTATCTGAAGAGAATGGGGCTGGTTTAAATGTCATGGAGCAATGTGATCTAGAAAGTAACAGAGGAGGAGGAGGAGTCCTGGTTTTTTTCTTGTTGTTCATAGCTTCTGTGAGACTGTGATATAATGCACTTTGTTCAGCTTCAACTTGCTCAATTAGAGTTAGTGCTTCCTACGATTTAAATTAAAACAAAAGGGAAAAATTATTAGAACATAACAACCAGAGTGTTTTAACACTTAGAAATCATTTTCAAAATGACCTTATAAAAATTCACTGCTATGTGGAAAACTTTTTGTAGATTTTCATATCATGTTGTTTTCTAAATTTGGATGAAGGGTACTTTGTATAAACCTTACATATGCAGATTAATTTCGCAATGTACAATATAAGGCATGCAGGGTTGCATACGAAAGAGGCGGAGCTAAGGCATACCCAGTTTTGAAAGAACCTATAAGAAAAAAGACAGTGATTACAAATAATGTTGATTAGCAATTAGTGGCAACCAGTAATTAGCTCCAACAAGAAACAGTGGAGATATCAACTCTTATTTAGAAGATAGCTGGAGACCTAATCTTGAAGGAGCTATGGGAGTGATCACACTGATTTTCTGTACTCCAGAAATAGTGGAGAAAAATAAAGTCCAGAAATAAAGAAAAGGGAGGAGAATGCAGGGATGGAAAAAATAGGGCTAAACCACTTCCCTTGTGGGAACTGACTGACAGCCTATTAGTGTCTTCCAAAAACGTGGGGTCCTCCTGCACACAGCAATTATATAGATACTGGACTGGAGATCAGGGTACTTACTGGACTGAATGGCAAATTGGTAGGTTTCTCCACCTTGTTTGCATTGTCAGGATAAGAGAAACTTAACTTGGAAATTTACTATTCAGAGCTTAGTACTATTATATCTTTACTTGTGGCAGCTGTCCAGTACAAATCAAAAGAAAAAGGCCAGCTCCCAGAGATTAAGAAATCAGGGATGCCTTGGACAAATTACATTATTTTGGAAGAAGAGAGACATGATATCTTCCTACAGCTAGGGGGTTTATTTGAAAGATTTAAAAGATTTTAGTACAATATACTGTACCAAGGGTTTAAGTTGAACTGAGTCTGTAAGATAAACGGAAAAAGAAAATTGCAAGTTACAGGTTATTCAGTGACAGTCCTATAATCTTGCACTTGAACCATTTCTTGTTTCTATCCTTATACGTTTATAAGACTGTAAGAATAACTATACCGGGTGAGATCACAGACTGAACAAGCCTTGTCAAAAAATGGCTATGTTTTAATAAACCCTTAATCACATCACATAGCTCATCATTTGCACATCCCCTCACTTCAGCCCACTCTGTTTAAACTAAAGTTGCATCTACCCTAGTGAGAAATGTTTAAGGAAGAATATAAGATAGAGAACAAAATATGGAGTGACTCTTTCCCTTATCCAACCATTCAACTTTTGCAATCACTAATTGCAAAACTTCATTGCTTCCTTAAAAATTATACTTCTTTGTAGTAACCTGTACCATGACATAATTTTTAATTAAATGAATCACAGACTTATTCTTCTCTGAGGATATATTTCTTATGATGTTCTGTGATAAAAAAAGGCAAAATCATCTACTCAAAAGCACAAAAGTTATGGATTTGCTGTGCATGAAGTGAACATCATCCACCTCAAGAAGAAAAATGAATTAAACATATAATTAAATATTTCATTATAGTATAAATATCAAAGAAGAACATGTTAAGTTTGTCCAGGCAAAGTTAATTCTGATATTTTCTGGCAACTGGCTGCAAATACATTATATACTTTTACCTACACATCTTTCTGTGAAAAGAGCACTACAGTAAAATATAGTGAAAGTCAGAATAAGGCCTTTGCAAATATTTATTTGGGATAACCACAAAGCCTTGGGAATTGCTCGTATGTCTTCATTGGTAACTACAGTTACAACTTTCATACCTTATCACTACATCTTCTATTCATAAATAGCATACATTTTTCAAATATATTACATTTTTAATGTATGCCTTTTCTGATCCAGTTTTCACATTCTTCTGACATAAAAGATCATCACAAAATCATAGAATGGTTTAGGTTAGAAGGGACCTTAAAGATCATCTAGTTCCAACTCCCCTGCTATGAGCAGAGACACCTCCAGCGAGAACAGGTTGCCTGCGCTTGATATGTGTGTTAATTACCATTCTTCCAAATTTGTAGCACTTAAAAGAAAAATACTTCCCTGTAACTTCTGGTTTAAAATACTTTTGCATATATTATATAGTGAGAATTGCAGGTTCTGTTATCTGTTGTACAGGCTATAAAGAAATTTTATGCCCCACTGACGAGAAAGCAATTTTCGTGGACAAATGCTGGTACAAAGCTCAATGGAGAGACTCCCCTTGATTTCAAAAGACTTTGAAATGAGCCCATGAAGAATCTTTTAGGCTCAATAAATTCCAAAATCTGCAACTTCTAAACTGTTCATTTAATAAGAATAAAGTCCATGTCAACATCACAAGCCAAAGTAATCTAAGAGAACTTATAGATCTTGGAAAAAGAAGGATTGTGAAGGTTGCAATAGGGAGAAGGAAACCTGCATGACATTTTGGCAATTCACAGCTTCATAATTTCAATAAAAATGAGGTGTAGAATGAAAGTTCACCTCTTTTTTCATGTTTTCTGCAATCTGCATGTGTGCACAAAATTTGTAGATGTGTTCTTTCCGTGTTTTAAGTCAATTTATTCTTTCACCATAATGAAACTTCTCGGGGAAAAATTGACAACATGAGTTAAAAACACCCAACAACCCTCAAGTTCCTGCCATTTATGTTCTTTCTGTGAGAAGGAGTAATGCAAGTCTTAATTATACAGAACACAAAAAATGGTGATAAAGAATTTCTACCATATGATTCTTTTTATTACCTCCAGTAGCTGCCTTTGGGAAGAAGTGGTTAACTCTTCAGGGAACTTCTGTGCAGCCTTTTGCATCAAAAAGATTGCTCTAGATAGCTTATTCTTTTTTATTTTTCTCATTATAAGTGCCTCTGTAAAATAGATAAGACATTTATAAAACAGCAGCAATAATTTATTACACTCCTAAAATCTTAATTAATAAGCCTTACCTGTTAAATAATGGAAGTCTTTAATATTCTTCACATGAGACTTGCTAGACTTAAAACTTCTGTCATTCTTTTGATCACCTATGTGGGAATGAAATCCCTAGTTATTCATTCTGACAGCACTACCGAGAAAATTTCAGTGAGAGGGGTTAATGCATAGTTTTGTAGTAAAGCTCTGCTCCATCTCATGTTCTTTTTTTTGGTTCAAGGAGAATTTCTTGGACTGATCATGCCACTAAAAATATTCTACCCTCACGCTCTAACATCTTCAGTAGTTATACTAACATCGCAGGAAAAGAGTGATCTTGATCACAGGAAGCAGTGCACAGGGGAGCTCTGCAGTGAAACTAATACTAGCTTTTAATTAAAAAAAAAAGAAACAAAAAAAAAAGAAACAAAAAAAAAAAAAAAAACCACCAGGAATGGGAGACCAAGTAGAGCTTTTTCAGAAGGCATTCGGTAAGAGTGGAATACCTGCTGACCGGGAAGAGGTAAGGAAAACTTCACAGGAGTGAATTTCAGATTACAAAGAGCATTGAATAAAATATTCAAGTTATTCTCTAGAGAGAAAATTTGCATTACAGAAAGAAAAATTCTGCAGAAAAACCCCCAATTCTCCATTACTGACACTGTTACAGTCAATATCATAAGTGAAATGCCACACTAAACTGTCTAGGAATCAAATCCAGTAACTGTCAGCAAAGTTTAACTCTCAGTGGTTGAGCAGAGGTTGGAGACTAGCATTGTGTGGTAAATCTAAATTCTGCAAATTCTGTACATTATTTCTGTCTGTATATAGCATACAAGCTGTTCAACATCAGTTTCTCTTCAGAAAGCAGATACTCCTTTATTTCTTAGTATTACATACTACATTAATAGAGGACTGTAGTCAAGTTATGAAGATCATTTAGCTTTACTGAAACCTACCTTGTGTGATTTTAAGAAGTTTCACAGCTATTCGATGTTGGGCCTGAATGAGCTCCAAGTGTAAATCCATTACAAAACCATTATCTGTTCCTGTCTTATCATTGCCACATCTCAAAGAAGAATTCAAATACTGATCATTTGAATCCACCTAATAAATAGGAAGTAGCAATTAAACAAACACAAACTTTTATTACTCAGCTTACTGCATTTATTTTGACATTGATAATATTATTTCAGTATTTTTTCAGTAATATTATTCAGTAAATTTATAAACAATGGAATTTGTCATATCTGTGTAATATAAAGTCATTTAAGAAAGCACGGAAGGAAGGAAAATTACTATACAGAAAAAACATGGATGACAGACAAAGAAAACTAGACCAAACTAGAACCAATAGGAAACTGAATTAATAATAAATATGAAACTGCAGAAAAAATGTTTTATTGTGTTACCAGTCCACAAAATGAAGATCATATTGGTGTTGAATAATATTTAGAAAATCTGAACTCTCCTCAACAGCAAAAATTAATTTTAATATTAGACAGTTGTGAGCAATAAATATGAAAAGGATTTATGCTTTTATAAGAAAAAAGCTACTAATTGTTATTATTTCCAAAAGAAAACCTAAAAGAATTTATAGTTTATTACTGAAAGAGAAAAATACTATTTCTACTACACAGGGATTTATTTCTTCTGTCCTCTTCTTACGTGAATCAGGAAGATGAGGCACATACTTGATAAAGCCAAGATTTCTAAGTATGAAGAGAATATGAGTTGTGTGTCATCAAAATCCAACACATTATTTATGGATCTTGTTGTAATGTAGCATTTTGTAGGTTTTACCTTTGTACAGCAGTCGTCAAATATCGACTTTCCATCTGGTAGAAGGGTCACTAAGCGAGATGTGTTCATTCCATTAATTGCTTTTTCAAGACTTTCATAAGCAATTTGTAATTGTTCTGTAGGACTTTTCTGAAAACACATACAAACATGTTTTATTAGATAACAGCATTAAAAGCAATAATATGGACTGTCAAAAATAAAGTGCTATTATTTTTAGCTATTGCAGTTTAAACTGTCAAATAATCTTTACATAGTCACTGCTCCCATTGCTTTCATATACTAATATCAATGTTTTAAATGCATTTTTAATTTGCAAGGACTGATTTTCCTTCAGATCTCAAAAACCATTTTACTAACTCAAACAGCTTATAGCAGAACAAAACTGAAGTTAGAAAATTAAGTTGACAATATATTTTTCACAAGTAGCTCTTCGATGTTCTATTAGATGGATGCTGTTAAAAAAATCATTGATTTTATAGAGAATAACACTTTTAAGTAGATTGTCACTGTTAATTAAATCTTCACCATGTGCATAAGCATGGAGACATATCATTAACAAAATACCTGAATCTTCAGAATAATGAATTACTTTTCTTCTTAATATGTTTTAGTAAGTAATTTTGAACTATTTGATTGGCCACTTCTGCAAAGTGCTGAGCACGGAATACATTGAACAAAGCAAGGACATTCAGGATGATCTGTCTATTCCACATCACCCTTATAAAGACAAACAAGCAAAAGCACAACCCGTGTTTCTAAATGAAGCAAGGACTAAATTTTGTATGATCACGTAAAAATGCGCTATCAAGCCATTTAAAGTGGTATTATACACTGACCGGAAATAGAGTGGAAATCAGTACGATCACACTGTAAAAACATTTTGAATGAAACTTTTTCCATGTCACAGATTACTCTACAAGACTCCACGCAAATTTTCAGATTTTATTTAACTGGGAAAAATATCATTGCTTTTTTCCTCTGCGCTAGCATGGCTGTGTGAAACATTTCAGCTTTATAAAACTACATATGTACTTCCAAATACAAAATTGTAGAAATATTGCATAAATAAATACAAAATTGTAGTAAAAGCTTCAAGCAGAAATAAGTGGTCTTATGCTATGCAAACACACTAAATTAATGAAAATTAATTATACATTACCATCAGTATTTCAGGAATATCACAGGTTTCATCTTGCAAGAGAAAGTCACTTCTTATTCCTTTTTTGTAGGAAGAAAATCAGAAAGCGAAAATTAAATATACTCAGAAAATTTTAGTACTATTTAATTAGCTCTACTACTAACCTAATAGTCTGGCAATAATTCAGCTCTTCAATATCTGACTATGAGAGGTAATTATATAGTTTCTTGAAAAACTTTTTGGAGTTTAAACACAATAGCTACATATTCACAATTATACTAGCTCAGTGTATGGTTCTCCAATAAAATACTACTTTTAAATGTACCCTGTATTTCATAGCAACAGTGTATTCATGCCAATGAAACTTGAATTGTTTTGTAGTTTCTCACATTGTTGTAGCATTCATACAAATGTTCCGTGTTTAAATAAATTCAAATCTACTGTTACCTAATTCATAGTAGTTTGAATGCTAATTTAACTTATAGGAGGATTTTTAAATAGGTAAGGTCATATTTTTATGATATATATACTATTTCAATTTAATATTCCTTGAAGGAGTATTATCACCCTTTTAATGTTCTTTTGCATTGTTTAAATTATTTTCATTTATAAAGAATGCATTCAGAACTGTTTTAGTTTCCAGGAAAAGAGGAAGCAGCCAAAACAAGAGGAAGCAGTTTCTTTGATCTTCTTTGCAGCCTCTAGCGTGTCGAAATTTTCTTTCTTCACCAAAATAAATTCATTTTTTGCCCATTCAGAGGTACAACCTTCTAGCCACTCCTGTACTCCTTGTACTGCTTTTGCCTGTTTATTTCTGCATGTTTACTGTCTCTTTCTTGTAAATAAGAAAATCTATACTCAGTGTTCATTCAGTAAAAAGGCTCTTCTCAGCATAAACATGTGCTTGATTCGCTATTTATCAGCTCATTTTGACCAATGGTTCCTATTATTGAGTTTTTTTCCCTCCAAAATGACATTTAAACTGAACGAAATCCAATCTCCATTAGAGTGGTATGATATTCATAACATCACAGAAAACAATACCTATTGTACCTTTATAATGAGTAGCCATGTTCCAAGATTTTCTTACTTTCAAAAGAGCAATAGGTATTGTCATTCTGTTCTGTTCCTAGATATGCTCTAAAAGGATCCTTAAAATCTACTCTCTAGTTACTGTAAAACATATATGAGAAGTATGATCCATGTTCCAAGGTCCCATATTCACAACCACAGAAAACTTTTAAAAGTATGTCTAAGTATTCGTATTTTACAGCATTAGTCAGGTTTTGGAAGGAAATTTGTTTAATGTGATTGCAATTGCATTGTATCCCAATAATGTTAGCCAAGTTAAATTCACTTTCAAAGACAATTGAATTCCTATACCAAAATGAGGACTTGTGTAGACAAAAGATCCAAATTAATGACCAAATAAAAGCAAAAGCTTCAGTATGACCTCAATATTTCCCTCTTCTGTTTGGCCAACCACTAGTCAACCAGCACTTGAAAGCTTCAAATAAGCTGCTGCTCATGCTGCCTTCTGCCTAGCCAATATTCAGGAAATATTATGAGTGATCTGTGGCTACTTTGAAGGGGCTAAAAGACATGTAGAAGACCTGTAGGGAGGGTGAGTCATAAAAGGTGTGATTCAAAATGGGGTTACTTCATCCAAAATGGAAATGTAAGGAAATAAGGCATAAATCCTTTGTAAACCAGGTGTCATTAGCTCTGATTATGGATGAGATTGTGTGTACAAAAAATTATCATTCTACTTTTAACAATCTCTTTGCAAGGATTTTTAAATATGTATATTTTTCAATGTTTTCATCTCAGAAAAGCTATAATCTTGAAAGTCATTCTTGAAAGAAAACAATTTTTGTTGAAAGTTTTACCTGCTTTTTTCTTAGACTTACTTGTAGAATCAGCTGCGTTTTCCAATATTGCTGTTAGACACAAGGTTATTTCTGCAAGCATTATAACATCAGTGTCTGCTATGATGCTTTTCTGAATTACTTCATTTATTATCCACAGTACATGAACCCACTAAAAATGAGGGGACAGGAAAGAAAAAGAATCAGGACACAGTTAAAACAAATTTTTGCAAGATATTTCTGTATTACAGAGGTAGATGATAGTTTTTTGCACTCGAAATTGTTTAAAAAGATTCATAAACNTCATGTGGTTGGACTCGATGATCTCAAAGGTCCCTTCCAACCACTAAGATTCTGTGATTCTGTGAAATAAGGCATAAATCCTTTGTAAACCAGGTGTCATTAGCTCTGATTATGGATGAGATCGTGTGTACAAAAAATTATCATTCTACTTTTAACAATCTCTTTGCAAGGATTTTTAAATATGTATATTTTTCAATGTTTTCATCTCAGAAAAGCTATAATCTTGAAAGTCATTCTTGAAAGAAAACAATTTTTGTTGAAAGTTTTACCTGCTTTTTTCTTAGACTTACTTGTAGAATCAGCTGCGTTTTCCAATATTGCTGTTAGACACAAGGTTATTTCTGCAAGCATTATAACATCAGTGTCTGCTATGATGCTTTTCTGAATTACTTCATTTATTATCCACAGTACATGAACCCACTAAAAATGAGGGGACAGGAAAGAAAAAGAATCAGGACACAGTTAAAACAAATTTTTGCAAGATATTTCTGTATTACAGAGGTAGATGATAGTTTTTTGCACTCGAAATTGTTTAAAAAGATTCATAAACATGGACACAACCCCTCTCTTGGATTTGGCTTATGTTTTTCAAATGCTACTGGATAAGATGCTGAATCTATGCTGCTCCAAAGTCGCTATTTCTTCGCACAGCACACTTTTTTCATTTAAGAATATTTATTTTCATTATTTCATAAAGGTTTACGAATGTTCTATGGGCACAACTTTTCTATCTTTTCATATCATTGTAAGCCTTCCAGCAGATTTGATCATTTGCCTCCCATTTATCCCCATATCTTCCCACTTCAACAGTATAAAAGACACCTGAATGTTCCTGTTGTACACACAGGGGAAAATAACTGTACACTACTTCCTGGTGAATCTTTGAACAATTTTACTATAGGGATCAGGGCCACAAAATTACCTCCTCCAGAAACTGTTTGGTCAGCATCAACTGGCAGCCCAGAGAAACTAGTGTAAATGATCCTTCAGAAGACTGTTTCACCAAGACCCTCTCACCTTCAGGAAAAGTTCAAGGCAAGGTTGTGGTTTTACCCAAAGGGCCAAATAGTATTTGCCCTCATCTCCCTTCTCTTAAGCTGTAAGGGTTTTGGTCCTTTCTTCAACTGATCTAGGGAACTTTTTTGAAATACATTGACATTTTCCACCACAACACATCAAATGTGCCTTCTTACATCATGCCCGAATGCTTTCACCATTTTAGCTTCTTCCCATCAGGGCCTACTGGCAGAGAATGAATTACTTCACCCGGAAAAGGCTAAGAGATATTTTGATAGTGGCATATGGCAGCACAATGTGTTCAAAGTGTATATACAATTCACATTTGCAGTGAAGAAGATTCATCTGCATTTTACCATAAAAAAACGCATTTAGACTGGACACCGGTGTTTTATCTTGGCTTTACTATAACAGACTGCATTTATATTAAGACAAATGTATTATAATAAAGGAGTACTTGGTAAGCTTTGTATTTGTGGATGTATTTTAAGCAGTCACTTCCACTCAGGTGGATTTGCTGAAGTCCCATTTTACACTTCTGCCACAAAAACATTATTATATCAACAAGTATTTCGTTGTCAGGTTGGATATTCTGGAAAGAAAAAACAACATAACTGTATTAACAGGTATGCATATAAAGATTCTCAAAACACTCAGCACATAAACAGTCTCAAAATTTTTCAAAGCAAATACATCATCATATATAAGTTTCTTATAAGGAATAACAACATTTTGAAAGCTTAATAAATATTTTTTTTAATTAATTTCTGGTAGATCACTCAAGGTTTTCTTCTCCCAACAATACGATTGGGTTTAGAGGGTGGGGTTTTTATTATTTCTGTTTTTCTTGTCAAACTCTTAGAAGTAACACAGATAAGGAAAGCAGTGGGATGAAAATTACATGGGAGAACCAAGCAAATTAACTATCTGTGGAATGTTATAATAGTCAATACATTCTGGGAAAACTAAGTAATGTAATTTAACAGTTTCTATTTGTTTTATTACAGTATTTAAATATTTGCAGAACATCTAAATGAGTAGGTTTGATTTTGCATTGACAAAGAGCTTCCATGGGTTGTTGGTACATCTCAGATGAGGGAACAGTGAAGAACAACTTAAATAAATAGGAAAAGGATTGGAGTGGAATATCTAACAACTGAAAGAAATTCTAAAACACATCTGCATCTTGTGAAGAGAATAATTAAAAAATTCTAAATTCTATTCAGCTAACTCCTACTTAACACATTTCAAAAAGCAATGGAATCCATGTACACTGTGTTGAACATATTGTGAACAGTGATTAGGGATCAATACACATTTTTACCACCATTTATATCTGAGTCGGACTAGTATCTTAGGTGCAATCAAACTCAAGCCTGCTATATAGTTTGAGGCAGAGGAGACTGAGGAGAGACCTCATCCCTCTGTACAACTGCTTGAAAGGGCATTGTTGTTGGTGCTGGTCTCTTCTCACAGGTAATTAAGAGATAGAACAAGAGGGAATGGCCTCAAGCTGCAACAGGGTAGGTTTAGGCTGAACATTAGGAAAGATTTTTTCACAGAGTGGTCAGACACTGGAATAGGCTGCCCAGGGAGGTGGTTGAGTCCCCATCCCTGAATGTGTTTCAGAGTCGTTTAGATGTGGTGTTGGGAGATTTGGTGTAGGGGAGGAATTTGTAGAGTAGGGCTGATGGTTGGACTCAATGATCTCAAGGGTCTCTTCTAACCTGAATGATTCTATGATTCTATATCCACACTATGTGTACACTCATATATGTATAAGCGTACGATTTCAGGGTTATTAATATTGAGAAGTGGGGGGAGGAGAAGACTGAAAAAAAATTAAATAAAGATGACTTTTGCCCCTCATTTGGAGGCTGCAAGCTGTTAGATTGGCCCAGCTATATCATGCAACTTCACCATCAGTGAATTAATGCTAATCAGGGGAGAATTTGTCTTTTTTCCACAGACGCATTAGGTATATATCACAAAGAGATTTGTGAGGAAACTATAGAAGAATTTAAATCCATGAAACTTGCCTGCAAAATACAGCGGTCATGTAAAGAACTGACAAATCACGGTGTCTAAAGGTATGACTACCTCACAGGCAGGGTATTTTAACTGAAAATATTACACTAAAACTAAAAAATGTGTGTGCCTCAGTTATACACAAACTGGGGCAATGTGCAAATTATATCCCAAATTAATTTTGCAGTTAAGACATACACCATGTCAGCAGAACATGTTTTTTCACAGGCATATTTTTCGTTAGTCTTTTAGATAATAAAGTACTTCAGTGTAAATGCTAGTAGAGACATTGCACTGTAATTTTTTCCCCCTCACAGTAGCACATTAAGGGAAATCTCAGTTGGAGCAAGTAAACTAAAAGTGGTTACTCCAGGAATAAACTATCAGATATATTATGGGATTATTCTGCAGTATAGACAACAGCACCAAAAATCCCACTCTCCTTGGTTTTGTAGCTGCTGACGCTTGTTTGTTTGTTTGTTTGCAGTGAAAATTTACTTTAAATTGCAGGCACACCACTGCTAAAAAGGCATCACCATTCCTTAGGGTCACTGCTCCCATTTCTGTAACTATTGCAGAAGTGTTTTCTAGAGCTGAGCATATTTGCCTACCTAAATCTAATGAAAGAAATTTGATCTCTGCTTTATTAACTGAAACTGCAATTAGCTCTGAGATGTTCCAAATGGGTATAATAGCTATTAAACATTTGTAAAGTAGCCTGAGTACATAGCAGCAATACTTTTTTTTTTTTTTAAATGAAACAAATACTAATTTTTGTTAAATCAGAAATTGATCACATCTTACGGGTATATTTTTTCATTTTTGCTATTCATTTTTGTAGTTTGTTAATCGTGCAGCCGATTCCTTTGGTCTTAAATTAAACACATTCATTACAGATTATGTAATTCATCCAGAAGAAATGTCTCTAATTTTATAATACCTGCTTAGATGTGGAGACACAGGAGAAGACTGTTGTTGCCAAAATCATAAGATCATGAGAAGGCTCTCCATGCTTTAAGGAACCCTCTACATTCAATGTTTATAAAAAAAGGAAGAAAAAGAAAGGCAAGAGATTATTTCTACTTACAAATCTAAGTATGAAAACATCTGAGTGAATCAACTTACCAATTTATGCCAGCACATAATACACTTTCGGAAATAGAAAATACAAAAGGGACAGATATTCCCAAATTTATTCACATACTATGAAAAGTGAACATTGCTAATTTTGGAAATGAAAAGTTTTCAAGATATTTCCAGTTTTTGGAACATTATACTACTAAACTCTAATTGCTTTAATAAGTTTTTCTTGCTTTGATGACAAGAAATTTTACATAAATGAAGTATAAGGACAAAACAAAGTCAAACATTTCTGTTTCACTTTTTTCCTGAAAAACTGTCTGAAAACATATAACATGATGTATGTTAAATATGCATGGTATTTCACACTCAAGGGAAATAGTATAAAGTCATGTTTTGGCAAATTAAAACTGGAAAAAATTCAGTTGGTAGCAATTTCTCAGTTGCAAGTTTTTGTCATAGAATACCACATGCACCATATTATACAGTTTTTAAATAATAAAGAAAATTTCTTGCTGCAAAAATACTTGAAATGCAAACACAGCTATAACAGAACAGCACTCACTTCTGAATGTTTGCTTGGTTTTAGAACCACGAGGCATCCTAGCATGTTCGGTACTATTTTCATTACTAATAGAAAAAGCAGGTTTAAATTTTCTTGGAGATAGTAAAGGTTGCATCAGTGTAAGAAGTTTGAGTTCCATTTCAGCTTTCTTCCATGTTGGGTCACCTTGAGCCTAATTGGCAGAAACAACCAATAGAAAGTTGACTTTAAAATATGTGCTTTGAATAGTCTTCCATACCCTCATAGGAAAAGACTACATAAAGAATGTCTCAATAGCATCCATATTACCTGAAGAAAAGTAACAACAAATTCAATAGCAGAATCAAACACATCCCACTCCTCATAGCTGAAAGCTAATTTTATAAATTTCACAGCAGCGTCTCCAGACACTCCCTTTTCTCCTGCAGTGATGACAAAAATATTTCATCTGTTTTAGATATATATGTATTAGGAAGTTTAATTTAAGCAATAACTTGGGTATTGATAAATACAAAGTTAAAATTCCACATTTTTGAATAGTCCAGATAATCTTGCAGGATTTTTAATAGCTATAAAAGATACAATAGCTTTATTATTTTGCTGTAATGTCTAGGCTATATACTACTTTAATGGCGTATCTGCAATGTCCTGTTACATTCCAAGACATTATACTATTATTGATATTAAGTAACACACCTGTGTAGAGGATATCAAGGACCTAGTCCTTTCTGTTGCAGAAAGAGGTTAAATCTGGGTATCACCCCATAATGACTCTTCTTCCCAGAAATTTAGAAAAAAAATGAATACGCCACAGTCAGTGTCATATCACCTGGATCACTCAGCTAAAATATGTCAGCAATATTAACTTGGTAATAAACAGCTGTTATTTTCCAAAGCGGTACAATGATTGATCCAAGTCTTACGAAAGTCTTTCAGTTGCTGCATCTCACTTTCCTTCTATAAGAAAGTATCAGGACATCATTGCAGAATTTGGCCTTTGAATAATTGCTTAGGGGCAGTAATGTATCTAGATGAAGTGCTATGCTGAACAGTATGTGATCACAACGTCCATATATTACTATATGAGATTTAAAATAATACTTGTGTTAAGAAAATTGTAACGATATCTGTACATAATAAACCCTTTTGAATGCCTTAATATTAGATATATATAAACAAGCATATCTCACTCAGAGGACAGCATTTTGCAATTGCTTTAGGTATAGAACTGCTCCTAACATAAAAATTAATTGTGCTCACCAAGCATTTCCATTACTGGGTACAGAATCTTTTGAAAATTCAAAGCTAGTTTACCTGTTAGTATCAATTGCAGAAGGGTTGATGATGGATTAATTATACCAAAATTATCAGTGCAATGGCTTCCTTGAATGTCAGTACCGCTCATTCCACCTTTAATACAGACAATTCATTAAATCAATTTATATTGTATTTGACTTGTTATGTTCTAACTAGCCAGTAAACGTATCAAGAAAATACAATTTGTATTGTATTTAGTCTCCATGGATATTTCTACTAACGAAATATCTCTATACCTTTGGCTATATTCAGTCCAGAGCCTAGCAAAAAAAAAAAGTTTTGGAGGGAATCATCAAGTCCATTTTTTTTCTCAAGTTTTTAAATCCACCTTTGAGTGATATTTTTGGAAAAAAAATATATGAAAACACAATGATAGGTTGTCCTTGCCTGGCTTCCAGACCCCGACCCAGCTGCTCACTGACTCCTCCTCCTTAACAGGACAAGGAGAGAATATAAAATGGAAAAGCTCATGGTCTGAGATGAAGACCATTTAATAAGAAAAGCAATAGCTGCGTGTGCAAACAAAGCAAAGAAGGAATGGATTCAGTACTTCTCATCAGCAGGCAGATGTCCAGTCACTTCCTGGAAAGCAGGGCCTCAGGATATGCAGCAGTTGCTTGGGAAGACAAGCATCATAACCACAGATGTCCCCTTATCCTCCCCCTTTCTGCCAGCTTTCCTTGCTGAGCGTGACATCATACGGTAGGAAATAGCTGTTGGGTGAATTTGGGGCAGCTGTCCCAGCTATGTCCCCTCCCAGCCTCTAGCTTACCCCCAGCCTACTGACATTCACTGGGAGGAGGGCTGGAGAGACAGCCTTGCTGCTGTGCAAGCCATAACACTGTTACGTGTTATGTTATCAACACTGCTTTAGCCACAAATAAAAGGCACAGCACCATATGGGTTGCTATAAAGAAAGTGAACACCATTGTGTACAGAAAAGATATGCATAAATTACTATAGATTTTTACTGATATAATAGACAACTGAGACATGCCCACAGTTTCATCTTAAATTTTATGAAGATAAAAGATGGCCTGCTCTTAGAGATGTTACTGTTAAATGAAATATATGTCTTCAGACAAGTTCTTTCTTTCATAGCAAAGAAAAAAAATAGTCAAATTGAGGTCTGGGCTCCTCACCAACACTCTTTTTGCTTCTTTATGCTGTTACCTGAGAGGATTTCCAGGCCTGCAAAAAAAAGCTCTGAAACGACATCATGAATTTCAATTTCATCAGAAATAGGCGGAGCAGGGCGCAACACATGCCTGCTGCTATCAGACAGAGCTTCCAGGATGGCAAGGAACTGAGCCGCAGCACCATCAAACATTTCTGTCAGCAGCTGTTCAGTAGTAGTGCGAGGCCACGGCAACTAAGTAAGGAAAGGTAAAGTAAGATGTAAGCCTTGTACTATCTAAACCAAGTTACAATACAGCATGATTTCTTTCAAAACAGCTCACCTTCAGAAAGCAAGTACACACTGAAAACAGAAAATAATACAATACACTGTAAAATATATTGTCGTTATGAATTTTGTGCTTCAAAGGCATAGCAAAGCTTCATGCTAAGGGGTTATAGAACTTAAGAAGTGCCATAATTTCATAGCAACCACACACACTGCTGTGTGGTATTTTACTTAGAAAACAATACAATAGAAATGATGAGTGAGAGTATTAAGGCCATGTAGTTTAAAGCCACTCAGATCTTGCCTTAAAATGATACAGACTTGACCGTAAAGAGCTAAGTGCTACACACTTTGCAGAAAATCAGAGAAAGATTAGGATGCTCAGCACTGCAGTGAAAGCAAAACAATATTATATTCTCTCACTTGCACATTTCAAACAGCATAACATAAAAATGCAAGGCAGAACACACAAAAATATACTTATACTATTGACAGCTAAGAATTCATGTAGATTTTTCTTATATAGATATAGGAAAATATTTTAAATTTTGTGTTTACATGGTTATCAAACTACTACCAGATATACAGTAAATCACAGATACAGTATTTTAAAATGTGGCTCATAGTCCATCAATATTTCAGTTCTATTTATTTGGCACTTCACCAAGTTAGATCACTTTCCCATTTTTAAAAAGGGAAAAAGGAAGACCCAGGGAACTTCAGGCCAGTTAATCTCACCACTCTGCCTGGCAGGATCATGGAGCAGATCCTCTGGAAACTATGCTAAGGCACATGAAAATTAAGGTGATTGGTGACAGCCAACATGGATTCACTAAAGGCAAATTGTGTCTGACAAATTTGGCGGCTTTCTATGATGCGTTTACAGGGCTGGTGGATAAGGGAAGAACAACTGACATCATCTACCTTGACTTGTGCAAAGCATTTGACACAGTTGTGCACAGTATCGTTGTCTCTTAACTGGAGATACATGAATTTGATGGATGGACCAATCAGTGAATAAGAATTTGGTTGGATGGTCAGACTCAAAGAGTTTTGGTCAATGGCTCAATGTCCAAGTGGAGACCTGTGATGAGTAGTGTTCCTCAGGGGGTGGACTGGCGCTGTTGGACTGGCAGGTCAGGGGAAGTGATTCTGCCCCTTTACTCAGCTCTCATGAGACTCCACCTGGAGTAGCGTGTCCAGCTCTGGAGTCCTCAACACAGGACTCAACATGGACCTGTTGGAATGGGTCTATGGAGGGCCACAAAAATGATCTCCTATGAAGACAGGCTGAGAGAGCTGGGGTTGTTCAGCCTGGAGAAGAGAAGGTTCCAGAGAGACGTTATAATGGCCTTCCAGTACCTGTGGGGGCCCCACAGAAGAGATAGGGAGGGACTCTTTATCGGGGAATGTCGTGGTAGGATGAGGGGTAATGGTTTTACATTAAAAGAGGCGAGATTTAGATTAGATTATTTAAAGAAATTCTTTACTGTGAGAATGGTGAGACACTGGAACAGGTTGTCCAGATAAGTTGTGGATACTCCATCCCTGGGAGCATTCAAGACCAGGCTGGAGGGGACTTTGAGCAATCTGCCCTAGTGGGAGGTGTCCCTGTCCACAGCAGGGGGGGTTGGAACTTGATGATCTTTAAAGTTCTTTTCAACTCGAACCAGTCTATGAGCTTGTGACTCAAAAACAATCTCTCAAGACTTAAGAGACTTCTACAAGGTAAGTACAAAAGAATTAAAGAACATAGTAGCTTTTTTTTCCAAAGTACTCCTTTATCTTCGCAATAATTTTACACAGCAGGGCAAACTTAGGCCTCCCACACTCTTGGTATGAACAAGAGTTCTCTTATTTTTATTGCTAACATAACTGCTAAAGGGAAAAAAAGCTAGAAAAATCAGTATTTTCTGAAGTTGTAATTACTACATCTTCCCTCCTTTCAAGTTTGTTTTGAGTTTTAATAGTAAATTGTTAACTATGAAAGAGTAAAATGTTCTTGTGGATAGCATCATATGTATTAAGCAGAATTATAACGTGTATTCATCACATGCAAATAGTAAACAAAGAAAAAGATTATATAAAATGCTAGACTTACATTTTGTACTTCTTTCAGGCTAACTCTTAACTTAGATTGAAAGTGGCTTTTTGGCTTTCTTCTGGGTTCATATACCGCTCTCTTGAAAATCATTACTGACATCTGACACAAAGGAAAAAGTAAGTAAATAACTGTGCTATATGTTCTGTTCATAGAGATTGTAATTCTCTTTATAATGAATTGCAGAATAATACCTTTAGAGTGGCCTCTCTAAAAATCTTTCGTGTCTCTGAATTTTCCAACGAAGAACTAATATTTGATAATTGCTTTAGTTCATCGATTTTAAGTAAACCACGGCGAGCAAATATCTATCCAAAGTATTAGAAAAAAATAAATTATACTCTGATTTCTTGTTCTGTATGTTGGTATTTAATTTTAGAATCATGTAATTCTTGAATTCAGACAACTACAAAGAGCTGCAGTGAACCCTGAGTCATGAACAACAACTGAAAACTTTTGCAAAATACCCTTTGTATATATGCATGGGGGCTGAACACAACTTAATTCTGTAAGTTTATCACTATGGTTATATTAGAAAGTACTATTGTATTTACATGTCAATTGATTACTCATTTACATATGGAAACATACCTCCACTTCACAGTTAAATTTTGGAATATGGGCAGAACTCTAAATAGATATGATCTGATAATAAGCAGGAATATTTAAATAAATATTTGTTTCCCATTTGATTGCATCTGAAATGACATGTATGTTAAATGAGGTTACCTCTCCGTGAATGCTGTCTTGACAATCAAAATAACACTGAGAAACTGCAGTATATAGGGTTGCTCTCCATGTCAAATAATGCACAGATAAGAGCGGAATGGATGATTCCATACATATAGTAGCCCACAGTAAGTATTCCAGGACCTGTAGTGAAGAAATCCAGTTTTAAACCTAATGCATTTTACCCTGTATAAATGTACTTCCTGTTACTAAAGGACACATACAAAGGCTTACACACATCTGGTAGGATAAATTAAAGGAGCAAAAAAAAAATCACAGAAACTGTATTAATTTTTAACATGTTTTATTGACTACAAAGCATTCCTCCTGCATATCTGAAATTGTGGTCAAACATTACATTTTAGCTTCCAACCTACCCTAACCATCCAGTTCCCTATAGCCTATCCACTGTGACAGAGGTGCTGCCCTTCTCTTTCACCTGCTTTTATTTTGAGAGTTATTTCTCTCTTTTGTGTCAGCTCTAGTGATATTTTTTTCCAAAGTTAGTTTTCAACTATATCAGCAAGCTTATTTGGGTTGCAATGGAGTATGTCTTCTCTAGTGACAGCCATGGAACTACATTATCAGCTCTTAACATTATGGCTAATACAGTCATTGCAGCAGCCTAGCTTTAAGAATTAGTCCTACCAAATTAATTGAACAATACCTTCCCCTCGCATTTTCTTTCTGGAAGTTGTTCCCTGAGGTACACAAAATATGTGCAACCTTAGTCCTAAATTATGTCAACATAAAGATTTTCATTTTGTCTGAATTTAAAGAATCTGAAATAACTACAATCAGTTCCTCTGTTTCCTGTACAATAAAAGCCTGAATAAAGGAGGTGCTAAATCACTTCTGATTTCTATAAAAGGCATTCAAAGACAAAAAAACCCTTCCTACTCAATGAAAGACTAATATAACAAACAGATACAAAAATATAATGGATTAAGGCTTAATTAGACTCTGTTTTCAAGTTTTAGGAGAAACAAGTAAAGCTAAGACAAACAAAAATTACGTTCATAGTTAAAAAGAAAAGGGTAGGGGGCAAAGGCCAGGTCATTTTTATGAAGCATTTACAATTAAAAACCCAGCCACCAGGTGTCAGTATATTTCCACTTTTTAAGAAAGAGAAGACCGATTCTAGGGACTTGAAGTAATTGTTTGAAAAAAAAGCCATCTAGAACCCTCTGAAACAGTCTAACATATCCCATCTCAAAGACCAACAAGACATTATGTTGGGCTGAATTACACAAATGAGAAAAGAGCAGAGTTATAAAGGCAGAAGGACTTAGAAATCACCCATTTTGCAACCCAGACATTTTACTCCCTTGTGACAAAGTGCTACTGTTGGCAATGACAATGAAATAGAAAAGTCAGGAAACAGTGTTATGCAAAATACAAATGCATTTTCCAATCTTCTGCAAATTATTAAAATCTTTCTGTTTATTTTGACGTACCTTAGCAGACTGACCTATCATCATCAAATGTCTGCATATGGTGTAAATATGAATAGTACCTGCAAAAATAAAATAAATAAAAAACAGGTAAGTTCTATAATCCTACATTAAATTTATTGTGTTAACCCACTGAAACTTGCTCTTAATATCTGGGTTATTGTTCTCAGAGGCTGAAAAATAAACCAATGATTTTTCCATAACTACTTTTATATTAGAGAGCATGAAGCCATTAAATTCTTGGGCAATATTAGTTTCAAAAATACCTACACAGTGAAGCAGTACAATAAAAGAATGAAATATTTAAAAGGTACTACATCAAACTTTTATTAAATAACTGACAGAGAGAAAACCTTAGTTTTATTTGTAAATGCCAGCCTCTTTAACAAAAATATTACCTCTCCTCACAGACCTTACCTTATATGATTCTTTTAGTCTGTCATGGCACTGTCCTGGCAGACAACACCACTATTATGTGATATTAAGTATGATAAGTGAAATGAAGAAAATTGATTGTGACTAGAGTTTTCAAGAGCGTCAAAGTGACTTCCAAATAAAATCCTGTCAAGAATTTACTTAATTTTGGCTATATCACAAAATTGCTTTTCAAAAATGAGCCACAGAAGTATAAAAGACATTGCAGTTCGGGGGGAGTGGAGAGGGGGAAAGTCTATTCTTCTGTCTGTACGAATGTTCAGAAAGGGACACCTGTGGCAGCAGGAGGCATCACAATGTCAACTGTCATAGATAGAAGGGTGTTATTATCCTAATCAGCAAGAATGGAGCTAGTGCTAGGAAGATTTATCAGTCAAATGTGTAATGAGGCACAAAATCTATTGCTAGAAATTGCAGAAAAAAGCTCAGGAACTGGGGAAAATCTGAGCTATTGCCTGCTTCTAATTAGATTAGATTATTGGCCGGGTTTGGTAGAGAGAGCTGTCCCACACAAATGTAGTGGGACTTAGGAATGGCAGGTGAGTATGTTTTAATTTCAATTCTTCTCCTATAGAAACAGACAAAGCAAAACCACACCTCGAAAGTATGGACCGAGGGCAATGGCAATCCCAACAAAACAAAAGGACAAGAACTTTGACCAATTATAGCTCGCAGAAAGTAAATTTTCCGAAGTTAAATTAAAACATCATCTCCTCAATTTGTACTGCAACAAATGATCATAGTAGAATAAATTAATTAAATTAAAAT